>JAMQGT020008082.1:0-85736 GCA_024447675.2 Pterophyllum scalare
TAAAATCATATCTGACAGACTCCAGATTGTTCATGTAAATGGGGAGTCTTCTTCACACTGAGGTTAATTATGGAGTTACACAGGGTTTTTTGCTGGGTCCAGTTCTATTTACAGTATATATGCTTCCCTTAGGCAGTATTATTAGGAAGCATTGCATACATTTTCACTCTTTATTACTTCTAGGCTGGACTATTGTAATTCATTAATATCAGACTGTCCTAAAAGCTCCCTGAAAAGCCTTCAGCTGATCCAAAATGCTGCAGCTAGAGTACTGACAGGGACTAGAAAGAGAGAGCATATTTCTCCCATATTGGCTTCTCTTCACTGGCTCCTTGTTAAATCCAGAATTTAATTTAAAATTCTTCTTCTAACATACAAGGTCTTAAATAATCAGGCCCTTATCTTATCTTAAAGACCTCATAGTACCATATCACCCCAATAGAGCACTTTGCTCTTAGGCTGCTGGCTTACTTGTGGTTCCTAGGATACTTAAGAGTTGAATGGGAGGCAGAGCTGAAAAACTGTTGTTCTGAGCTGCTGCTGTATAAATAAAATCCTACCTGTGCTGTATGACCTCCAGGTCCTCCAGTCTTTCAGGGATCTCCATGCTGTTCAGCCACTGCTCCTTCTCATCGATCCAAACTTCGCAGGCATTGGCCTCACTGAACATTTTGTAAAGAGCCAAAGCATCCTGCAGTGCCTGCTTCCTCAGCTTTGTTAGCTCTGCCACTTCCTTGTAACGCTCCTCAATGCCAGCCAGCCGACGACGGACCTCTTCTGACTCCGCCTCCTCTTTAGGCAGACAAGCGACCTGCTCGTGGAGTGAGTCGATGACCGGTCTGTAGCTGGCCACCTCTGCTGCTGCATCTTTGTGCTTCCTGGCCAGCGCCTGGGTGGAGAACTCATCGTGGCCTGTTTCTCCACTGGACACAATGCGCAGGGCATCCAGCATCCAGGCATCTACATCATCTGCATCAGCCTGGAACTGGTGGAGGGCCAGAGCCTCTTCCAGCTTCTTCTTCCTTACTGCTGCCAGCTGCTCCAGCGCGGCCCACTGACTCTGCAGGTCACCGATGCGTTCTTGGATCTTTGTGGCACCGAAGTGTCCAGCCTTCACCATGGCCTGGCCCTCAGCGATGGTGTGCTGCAGGTGGCCAGCACGGCCACTCATCTCATCCTCCAGGGCACGCTGCTGACTGAGGAGACGTAGTGCCCCCGTCAGGTCCTTACCATGCTCCAAAGAAGACAGGATCTGCTCCTTTTCACGGATCCAGCCTTCCTCCTCTGCCATCTCCCAGAAAAACTTCCAGAGGCGGCGAGACTCCTCCAGTCGGGCACGGCGCTCTGCAGCCAGCTGAATCAGCTCCTGGTAGCAGAACTCAAGGTGGGCCACTCGGTCTTGGATGACCTGAGGGTCACAGGGCTTGTAACCTGAACAAGAAAATGTTGTCAGAATTTTTTCAGACATGAAATTTAAAAAAAAGAAAAGAAACTGTTATAAACCAGTACAAATGAATGATAGTACAACTAGGACACATTCCTGGTCCTACAAGACTCTTTGTTATGAAACAGAATTAAAACCAACCAACCACCAAAACTTGAGATCAAATTAATCTTAGAACTGAGGAAAGGTGCCCGCTGCTCACCGCTATCGCTGACAGAGTACTTGTTGGCATTGGCAGTGACCGCCTTCACCCTGTCAGCCTGGATGGCAATGTCGGCCTCCACCAAGGCATGTTTCTGAAGCAGGTCTTCCACTCCTAACAGATGCTTCCCATAATCCTGAGACAGCAGCAACATCTGGAAACCAAAGATGGACAGTTGGAGCAATGATCATCTTCCTGCTCAAACTCATTTCCTGTTTGTATTCTTAGAGTTCAACACATCCTCCCCCTTTGTTCTACCCTTTGGGAACATGATTTGTTTAGGGTACCTTCATCTCATCCATCCAGTCCATGATGTAGAGCATCTCCTGGAAGACCCTCTGCAGGCCGAGGTTCATCTCCAGCCTCTGTCTGCGGGCCTTCAGCAGCTCCAACAGGTACTCCCATAGTCGGATGACATTGTCCTTCCGGGCTGTGATGCGTTTGATGTCGTGGTAGTGCTCTACCTCCAGCTCCTTCGCCACAGAAACCACAGCTTGGACACGCTCCTCATACGCTGCAATGTCTGTCTCTATCGCCTCATGCTTCTTGGTGGCTGCCTCGACAGCTTGAAGGTCAAAGCCAAAGTTGTCCTGTACACAAAGAGGAGGTGGCAGCACATTCATGAAACCAAGAATTAAAAAAAAAATAAATGAACGCAGGTCATGTGATTCTTCCTACCTGTGACACTAGCCTCTGGTTTTCACTGAGCCAGGTCTCTCTCATAGCCGCCTTGCGATCAAAGCGTCTGGCCAACTGTTCCAGTTTCTCCTGACGAATCAGCTCTGTCCTCAGAGCCAGCTCCCGCTCATGCTCCGCCTTCTCCAGCCGCTCCCAGGCCTGTCAGGGTGAGCACAAGGTCAGCATCAAACCCCACCCAGTACTGAACCACATTAAGGCCATTCAGGTAGCATAAAACCAACAGAGATCCAGACAGTAAGCTGCAGCATTTACAATATCTCAAAGCATTTTAGTGAGTGTGAATTACCCAGGAATCATTTTCAGTATTTTCTTTAGTGTGAATTTGTTCAGCTTTTCGTAAGCATGAAGAATAGCTTAACATCTGTTGGCCAGATCAGCAGGCACACTACACGATGGAAAAGCAAATATCAGTCTGTACACAAGTCTGAGGCCACTTACAAATGTCAGCATTTCTGGAAGAAAAGCACATCTAATGTAGCATAAACTGAAGTGGCTCTGTGATTCGAGACCAGGAGGAGACTCAAACCCAGCCTCAGGAAAGCTGGTGTTTTCCCAGTGCCAGTTCCAAACCGGGATAATACGAATGGTCATGACAAGTGTAAAAATCATATAAAAACCTACAGATCCATCTAGCTGTGGGAAATACAGGACAACTAATATTGACAACTAATAATCATTAATTCAACTTAATTTTTTTTTATTTATTTTTTTTATACATAGCACCAAATAACAACAATGGTGGCCTCAAGGTGCCTTACATTTAAGGTTAAGACCCTACAATAATACAGTCTTAGAATTTAGTCATTTAGAACTCACCAATAGAAAAGCCTTTAACAATTATGCTAGCACAGCTAAACACCATTAAACCACAATTTCATAATATTCTAACAAAATGCCTAAAAACCCTTTAGACTTTGTGCACAGGTATGTACTACTCCCTTCAAAAACCAGCATATCCTGGTTCTTATTAATGAAGCTACCACCTCAGTCTTGAGTCTCTGAATTTTTCAAATTAGAGATTCTGATGTCCTCCTGCTTGTTTAGCTGAGGGTTCGTGTGGATGTCCAGGTACCTGTTTAGTGACCATGCAGATTTATCCACAGAGAATTTACGTTATAATGCAAGTGGACATCGAAGAAGTACAGCAGGAATGTTGAGTCTCTTGCTGTCCATGTCCGCAACGGAGTATAACCTAGAGAATAACCTAGAGCAGTGGTACCCAAAGTCAAGAGCACTGCAGCCAGAAAATCCCATTGCCCCCCTCCCCTGATAGTGCCGGCCTGTGAAATTTTCCTGGCTAGGAGCCCGTCTTCACTCATTAAAACACAAGAGAATGTGATGCATTTCCTTGAAAATTTGATTACAAAAACAGCAACTGCTACCTAGTCATATGTAAAGTGCTAATGCCAATATGTTGCCCACTTGCCACTGAGACACAAACTTCAATACAAGAACAGTAAATTTAGATCAGAGTAATGACCAATATCAAAAACTATCCACCTCCTATTAGCAGTTTTATTTAACTTTTTATATAAATAAATATAACAGTATTGTTGTGACCCACATGTTGGGAAACACTGACCTGGAGTATAATCTTTAGAGTCAGTTAGTTCTGTTCCATTAAGGAAGCAGTGCACATTAGTGTGTGAAGTCTTTGTTTTCTTTGGGAGTTCCCCTTTATTCCTTTAGAACAAGAATACACTGCAGCGTTTCAGAAGAAAGCTCTTATTTTTGAGCTTTTTCAGACTATAATCAAACTCAGAGAGGTTGATGCTCTGGACACTGAACCAAGCAGATGTTTCCTTAATAATCAGGACAGTTTTCAGCTAACATGATCAGAAAGTGTGTGTTTTTCCAGTGATCATTCAGTCATTCAAAGCCTTCCTGATCTCAAGTCGTATTCAGTAACTTTTTCACAGTGAGCCCAGACTCGTCAGCCGTCGTCGTGTCGAAAAACCAATTACACGTGAGTGACTCATGGGTGTAAATGTTTAAATAGCAGCCACTAGACAAAAGTCCTGCTGTAATTGTTTCATCTGCTGGAGTTGACAGTCATGAGACTGAAAATAAGAAGCTGCAGAGGTGGAAAACATCTGAGTCTTCAGATGTGATACCCAAAACTCAAAGAGAGATTCACTCATAGAAGACTAAAAATAAAAACATTAATGTCTGGAAAGCTGGAAACTGGAGGAAAAAAAGAAAAATATGTTTTCTGCTGAGCGAACGGCTGGTTCACCTCTGCATTTCCAGAAGCTGATTGGAGGTAAAACACTGATAGACTAGAAGTTTCAGAGCAGCTCGCACCTTGTTGATGTCTGAAATGAGTTTTCCCTCGCGGGGCATGTACACCTTCTGGTTGTTGGCTCGCATCTTACTCTGGATGGTGAAGAGGAGGACCTCCAGGTTCCCCTTCTCTGTGAACCTGAGGGGAGACAAAGATCAGGTGAGGCCTGTACATAGGTAGAATGAACTGCTTAGTGTGGAGGCAGAGAAGAGGTTCTGACTTGGGAGGTTTCTCCACAGTTCGGTAGGTGTTAAAGGCCTGAAGCTGCTGCTGGACTCCCACCAGAGAGTTGGCAAATTTCCTGTTGTTGAGGATAATGATGGTCTGTTCGATCCACTCCAGCAGATCTGAGGCCAGAGACTCGTACTTCTCGATCATCTTCTCCGTCTCAATGGCATTATCCAAAACCTGGAGCAAACACACAGACACAGTGAGGCATGCTGACGCCATGTGCAGCAGAATGAAGAGTATATGACCTTTGTGTTTCATTCATTTTCAGGACGATGAAGGTCAAGTCTGACTATTGAACAGCAGCTTGTTGGAGTCTGACTGACCTTCCCGATACGTTTGCCCTCCACCTTCAGAGCCTTCATCTTGGAGAAATAGTGGTAATATGTCACCACGTAAGTGATGACAGACTTCTCATCAGGATGGTCCACACTGATATCTGTAGCACAAACAACAATTTCAGAGACATCCAAACAAACACACAAATCAAGCTTACAATGAAATATGGACATTTCAAAGCAGGTTCAAATCAAGTGTTCAGGTAAATTGGCCCGTACCCTCGGGGTCCAGCAGCTTGGTGAGGCCCAGGTGATGTTCTGCCATGTTGAAGGCATTCTGCAGGTTGTAGTGAGCATTGGACTTCTTCAGTTTGTCAAAATCAATCAAATCGGGCCTGAACACAACAACAACAACTTTATTCACACAGCAGAGTTTTCCCACTCCACAAAAATCACACCTGGACTCTTCATATGGGTGAGGATGTTACCTGTGTTTGTGGATGAGGGCGTTGAAGGCCATGCCGTCCCTCCAGCTGGTGGTGAAGTTGTGGATGTTGACATTGGGATATCTGAGGAAGATAACAGGAAGCAGAGGTTAATCTCAGGTGGGCATCATCTACAGTACACAGCTGCTGCAGCTGCTGCAGGTGAGCCTCACCCCGCTGTCTTCATCTGACACCAGAGCAGCAGGGCGTCTTTGGCCGACCGCTTCTCTTTGTTGTCTTCTGTCTCCACGCTGATATCCTGAATCTGAAGACAAGAGGCAGAAAAGTCACACCTCCACCTGCCTGATATCACACTCCACCTGTCTGGATTTTTTAGCTCCGTGCCTCATCTCATCTTTGACCACTTAATGAAAAGGTCAAAAAAAATCTTCTGATTGGTCGTTTGAGATTAGTTCTTGGTTTAATAGTTTAAACACCTGTCGGTGTTGTTACCTGGAAGCGGAGGATGATGGTCCAAATGAGGCCCAGCGTCAGACGGTGGTTTCCGTCCACAATGTCGTGAGAGCCCATGTTCTCCAGGTGAACCCGCTGCTCCTTCAGGAACTGCAGCGCTTTGTCCACGTTCTCCAGACAGTGGATCCGCATCCGTCCTTTGGTGGGCTTTGGCTGGAGGTGGAGAAGGAGAAACAGAGTCAGGAGGTTTCAGGTGTGTGAAGCATCTCTGAGATTTAAAGAAAGGCCGGTGAGTCTGAGCGCAGTTCCTCTGATGTTGGCTAGGAGCTGCTGTGATCTAACTGCAGCAAACGCTCAGCTTCCAGAGTTTATAACAAATCATATTAACTTCCTGTGAGGGCAGACTTTCACAATAAAGTAATCATATAGTGAAGCAGGGATGCAGCTCACAGTTCTCCAAAGGATGACACAAAGGACAGGAAATGGTGAAAACCGGCTGTCTTCCTGGCCCTGAATGCAGAGCAGGAGGACAGTGAGGGCTCTTGGTCTACAGGAAGTGGGGAGAGGGGCAGCAGCTGGACCACGGCCAGTGCCCCCCCCCCCGGGGTCTTATCCGGATGTCTGAGTTCAGAATCAAGGCCAATGGGTCCACCGGCTCTGACCTCTCAGACGGAAACAGGTTAGTCTTTCAGAGGGAAAACAGGAAGTCAGACACACCTGGTTCAGCTCTGAAGTTACTTCCTGTAAGCTACTGTACACTTCATAAGGTCATCAGTCGAAGGGGAGTGGATTTAATCTGTTTACATACAGTCACACGGTGAAATGAAAACTGATTTTTACTTAACAACATCACTCGTCACATAACCAGCTGCTCTGATTATGTGACATTTAGTCTCCAAAAAAACTGGCGCTTCTTCAGTCATCTGACACACAGGAAATGACCTCTGAAAACATCTGGGCTGCTGGCACAAAAATCACTGAAGTGGATTCTCAGTGTACACGCTCAGAAGCATCGCTCCTGCCCTTCTCGCTCTTCAGGAGCTGCAATTCTGTGAGTGGCCATGGCCTGAGTGGGGGTGCTCTATCCGATCCACTCACAGCTGGAGTTCATCTCTGTGTGCTGCACGACGGCTGTTGCCGATGCTGCTTTTCATTTATTGTCAGCAGCTTCAGGTTCAGCACGGTGTGTGTGTGTGTGTGTGTGTATGTGTATGTGTTACCAGTTTCTCCCCAGAGAGGACCTCCAGCAGCTTGATGAGCATGCGTCCATCTCTCAGGTCCATGTAGAGGTCTGTGATCCTGCAGGAACTCTGGACAGGTGAGAGTTCACCCACTTAGTAAAGGTCTTCTTCTGCACCGCCTCCCGCTCATCTGCATGCATACACACACACACACACACACACACACACACGCACACACACACACACACACACACGCACACACGCACACACAGAGTCAGTTCGGCTGCAGTGTGTAACATGACCACTGGGGGCAGGACTTCAGAGCACCTTCTGCTGGACAGATTGTGTGATGGCACAAACATCTTTTTCTGCTTCATCTTTAAAAAAAAAAAGTTTCATATCTGACAGGAACATCATCAGTGAACTCCTGTTCCAGCATGAGACAACACATCAGCTCATCAAAGATTTTTCATACTCTTGGACCTGGATGACATTTCAGGCACAGAAGTCTCATCCACCTATTTGCGAGGAGCAGCCAATTAGAAGAAAACTGTCCTAAAGGGGGAGGAGCTAAAACAGCTTGTCCAGGAAGAAGAGTCCAGGAGTGAAACCAGCAGATCAAAATTTTAAACTTCAGGCAGAGTTCCTGCAGCATGTTTCAGTGTAAATCTGAGAGTCTGTGTAACAGGTGAACCTGATTAAACTGCACCTGTCTGAACATAAACATAAAAAAGGTGTTACTCTGCAAACAGTCTGTAAAGGTGTCACTGATCTCAGCAATAAAACTCAATGTTTAAACTTTAACCAGGAGCAGGTCAAAGGTCATCCAACACATCCACAGATACCTGGCTTTGCCACAAAGGTACACTCCACATGCAGTCACTCTATCTTTAAACATGTTACCATTTGAAAACAGTAATACAGAGCTCTGTGGGCGGAGTTTTAGAACCCGAGTACTGAACATGTGACGGCTTCGTTCTTTTGATGAAATGTGCTCGAAAACCTACGGAGCATCGCACACGTCAAAACATTTACAGATCGATCCACATCCTTCACAGTGCCCCCTGTAGCCCTAACAGAGCAGCCCCGCCATTTGGGCGCTGTTTCCTGTCTTTACACTTTAACAAACTTGACTGTTTCTGTTGCACTGCATGTTCCCCACCGCACAGGGAGAGGTTATACCTCAGGCCTGGAGACATCTGCGTGTCAATGCTGAGTAAATGTCACAGCGCCACCTAGTGTCAATGGCAGATTAAATGGTTTCTGTCACAGTGTTAATCTACATGAGATATACACAGTGAAGCTGATTCCACGTCACCTGTAGCTTGTTTGTGGAACAGCCAATAAGAAACCAGAGCTCAAGACATTCAAATGTATCCACATGCACCAAGGTGCAAGGGCCTGATCATCTCCGTGTTCATCTTTAATTTCTTTATCAGCTCCCTTCCTGCTGCACGGCGCCGAGGACACTGGCGCATCTTCATCTGTCCACAGAGGTTGTTTTCTATCATCTGTACACCTGACAGACCTTCTGATCTTTTTCGATCAATGACCAAAAGAAGAAGAGTAAGAACAGATGATGACAAGTTTTAAAAGATTCTGAGCCTCGTTCACTCCTCCATGAGTCACTGACAGGTAAAACCTCCATCCAAACCTTAAGGTGAAATGCTGCCCCCTGCTGGTTTTAAGCACTTTTAAGAGGAATCCGATGTATTGTAATGCTAAAATTCAGAGAACGTATTTTGCTGCATTGTGAAGATAATTAGAAAACGTAATCCATGGCTGGTGCTCGGCTACCCCGTGTACAGGTAGTTTGGGGTTTTTTAACCACACGGTCAGAAAATAGAAACTAGCTTACCTCACACATTTGGGCATTTCACTGTTTTCCTGTTAAAAGTTTCCATTTTGGTGTAAACAGGCAAAAATTTAAGAAAAAATGTTGCACGTTCACCCAAACTCAACCAGCGACTTTTAACAGTTTAAGAAAATCTTTTTGTGATCTATTCGGTTCCTCAGAGGACCCACCGAAGGGCTGCAGCCTCAAGACTGGGAACCACCAATTACACAAAACCCACCTCCCTCTGCTGCCGTGACCTCTGACCTCCGCTCCTCCACCTTACCTTGCAGCTGTTTGAATCGACCCTCCAGCACGTTGTAGCTGAGCTGGGAGTCCGCCGACGCCCACTCTGCCTCCATCACAGTTGAAGACTCAGTAGACAGTATTTACCAAAGCTGAAAATAAACCACGAGGCAACGCTGCTGCACATCAGCCCACCGAGAGCGAGATCATTGCTTCAAGCCACGTTTCAGGTGTTTTAGAGCGAAAAATCAAACTCTTCTTTCAGCACTAAGAAAAAAAAATGAAACTCAGCAAATGAAGCAGGACTGTTTTTACTCACAGAAAGAAAAAAGACACCTGCCTTCATCACCTGAGTTTAAAAAAAGGCCAAAGTCCATAAACTAAAGCACAGAAATCAGACTGTCAGCTGATCCTGAACCTGAGTACAGAGAGAGAGACTCTGAAATGTCACTGAAACTTTCATCAAAAATGCCACTGCTGAAAAACAGAGGAAAACTTCCTTTGAGGAAAATCACAAAGCATAAATACTGCGAGAAGAGAAAACGCTCGTGTCATTGAGAGGTGGAAAAAATGAGAGTCCAGAGGTCGCCGTGACGGTCGCAGGACGGCAAGCGTGGCGTCAGTGTGTGCGTCTGCCCTGCCTTCAATACAGCTACACGCCGCTCTTTCTTCGTTCCTGCTCAATGATCTAACTGATTGTCCTGTTTCCCTCCTCTCCTCTCTCTCACACACAAACACACACACACACACACACAACACAAACACACACACACACAGCAAACACAGACACTCCCTATCCAAACACACTGTAAAAAATGGTTCCCTACATTCCCCAGCTTCAGCTGAACACTTGAACATCACATAGCTTCCTGAAACAGATCAAACGCCGCTTCACATGCAGATTACACACAGCAGGGGGTGCTGCTGCACAAAGACTGAAGGTCTTTCCTCTGGTGACATCATGCTAACATGCCTGCTGATGATCAATCAGTGCATTTGATTATCAGCTCCTGGCTGCTGCTGACCCTCTCAATCCCTGTAGAGGCAGTAAGAATGGACTTTTTCACAGACTGTATATTTAACTTTTTTACCTGCGCCTGGTGGATGTAACACTATCCTAGCAGCAGAAGGTGACAGGAATGCACTACAAGCTATTTGCCACCACTGACCAGAAAAGTAGAAGAAGAACGTGCTACTCTCTATACAGAACCATTTAATCTTCTCAAACAGTAGAAAATGGTCATCACCACCATCAAACGTCTCAGGTGGAACCGAAATGACGTCCAGCATAAACTCTTCCGGGTACAGCCAGCAGGGCACCTGTCTGACACATGCTGTGCCATCAGAGAACTTCTGCTTCAAACATTGTCCATAATCAGCTCTGCACATTCATCTGCTGGTTACACGTGCACAATCGTGCAATCATGCCAACAGTCCAGTTATTTTTAAATGATTGATAAAAACAAGTAAAAACTACATTAAATACCAAAGATCATGTTTCTATTACTTATTGCAAAGTTCATAACCTCAGAGAAACCTCTTAGCTTTCCTAGCAGCTCGTTGTGATGGTTCCCAGTCTGACTCCAGCTTCAGGTTTGAGCCTGACTTTTTACAGCGTGTTGGAGTGTGTCAGCCAATGACCTTACAGCTTCAGCATGATGTCATTAGGGTGTGAAGGGGTGAAGGCAGGGAAGGTGGGGGTGTTTCCCTTTATTGTTTCCTCACATTCCTGAACCAAGGACAGGAAATGAGGAACAAACATCCTGCCCTCAGACCCCCCCCCCCCCACACACACACACACACATACACATACACATACACCTGCACTGCTATCTTGGTGAGGACCAATGCTGACACACACTCCCAGGACTCCTCAGACTCTGACCCGAACCCAAACCTGTGACTACGACTCCCAGGGTGCATTTCACCAACAGAGCAAGACAGCCAGTTTCAGGGTCTGCAGCTGCCATCACTCTGTCTCATAAATGTGACCTGGAAGGCTGAGTCAGCTGATGATGCCCTCACAGTGTACAGTGTAGAACAAGGAGAAATTACATCAGCAGGGCACTAAGCGTAGCTTCACAATAAAATACACCAGAGATTACCCCTTCACAATAAAATACCCGAAGACAGAAAGTAAAAGGACTAGCAAGTTCCTGGAAATTAGATTTGCCTCTTTCTAAACCTTCCTCCTCCTCCTCTCCCTCCCCCTTAATTCCTAATCTTATCCCAAAGTTTCTTGGGTCAGATAATGTCCTGAAACTGGTGACGATTGACAGGGCTCATTGTACACAACAGCCCAAACTACCCATGGGCTCTAAGCCCCGAACAATGATTGTATGGGTCCACTTCATGCAAGAAAAAGAAAAGGTCCTGCAACTTGCAAGACAGCACCCAATGGAATACAGCGGTCAGATCATTTTCATCTACACCATGGAGGTGACAGACCAATGGTGGGGCTTCCAAGAAGTGCTGCAGAAGCTGTGGGACAGGGAGATCTGCAATTCTTTACATTTGCCTGTCAAACCTTTGTGGACCACCATGGTCAAGTACGGGTATTTACTAACCCGAAAGAAGCCAAGGACTATGCGGACCAAGAGTTTTGAGGTTTGACCTTTGTTTGAGTAAGTGATAGCTTTTGTTTGGAACAATATGATAAATGCTACAGCAGCTTAAAAATCACATTTCCTCCTGTATGTGCCTCTGAGGAGTTTACACTGTTTTTTATTTTATTCCAGTTTTTCTTTATCTTAGCCTGAAGGTAAGGGAATGAAGGTTACTCTGCTTCATTAGGGGAATCATAGGGTGGGGATTTTGTTCGTGTCTTAAGAGCTTGGAAAAGAAGACAAGTGGACTTCATTAAGATTTTGTAAAGATGTCTCACCTCTCATCCATGAGGCTTCTTCAGTTCTAAAACCAAATGAAGCTGCTATGTGAATCCCAACCTAGACAGCTCCTCCTTTGCCCCCCCCCCCCACACACACACTCTTCTAACCATCAAAACTCAGAATAATTTGATGATGGCCAAAAGAATTGTAGGTATCGGGAGGCTACATCATCCATCATGTCATGGCATGTCCCTTATTCTTTAGACCAACAATAATGGTGAAGTTAATGATTCTGTACTTTGGGAAACCTAGAAAGTGTATATTAGGTGACAGATCAGAAGCCAAGTGTGGCAAAATGGAAGAAATTGACTGCTGACCAGGATTAGAGGAATTCTGTTCTTCAGTCAGATTCCGATAAAATTCTTCTGCACTTTGAACTGGGTAACAAACCTCATAAATTGTTTGCTGGGGCATCAAACTGAACAGTATAGAAACCCGTGTGACTCTTTATGCCGATGATCTTTTGGTCTATCTGGGTGAACCAATGGTCTCTGTCCCCGATCTTACTGAGCTATTATTGGGGGCAATTGTTTCGGTTAGATTTCTGGCTACAGTGTAACCTGGGATAAAAATGAATTAATGCCCTTAATATGCAAGCTATCAGCAGAGTTTTTGAAAACCTTGCCATTTAGGGTAGTGAATGAAGTAGTGAATTTACCTATCTTGGATTTAAACTGACCGCAGAGTCCAGACATCTTTTCAAATTTCATTTTACAGATTTGTCAGAGTTAATACTAAAGTAAGATTGGTAGAGTGAATGCTCTACCAATCATAGAATGAATGCTGAGTTTACCTAGATTTCTTCATGTCTTCCAAAGCCTACCTTTATATTCTCCATCAATATCTTCTCAGTGTGACAAATGCTGATCTGATATTCGGATCACTGCGCATCCAGGAATGTGGCCACCAAGAAACATATTTTTTTAATCTTGGAAATCTTTCTGTCCACCTACCGTTGCAACACTGGATTAAGGAAATCTTAATTGTTAAACAAATGGAAGAGTTATGTATGTGTAAATCATCTGCTCAGGGTGGATTCTGCAGCAGATTGGGGGTAGGGGTTCTTCAGTTATGCCATATTATTTCCCACAAGCAGAGACTGTTTCTTGCCCCTTGGTGATGTAGGATGTGGAATTTTGTTTATATATCCTGTCCTTCAAATTTTTTTAATGCCAATAGTGGTGTGGGACCCGGCAGCCTCTTCTTTGATTTCTTGTATTTGTGTTTGTTGTGCAAAAACCAAACTTGATCAATAAGATATTAAAAATAAATAAATCAGCACTCAGGACCTGGATCAGGGCGACCAGCCCCTGACTCGGGTTTGCTCCTCATGCTGTCCCAGTTATTTTTCTAACAAAAGTGTTTTAATTCATGCTATTTTTTTTTAAGTTATGAAGGACTTGAAGTGGTTCCCACTGGATGTTTTCTGGCTTCATCAGTGGTCTTTCTCTTCTAATTGTAGCTCTCTGGGTCAAATCGGGACCACACTAGCACATCAATAGCATGGTGGCCTCTAGTGGCAAGGAGTTATCACTACCAGGTTCACAATGTAAATGTGGCAGATGTACCTGTGCGGGTGAGTTTTCACCCATTTTCTCTGAGACAATGTAAGATTCTGAGCAACAGATTCACATAAAACATTTAAATAACAGTTTGTGACACTAATTTTCATTTTTACTGTAAATCAGTTCCAAATATTGATAATCTTCATTTCCAATAATCATCAACAGAGTTCTGTCCCCACTTCACTGTTTGTTCACTTGTTTAACTCAAGAATAAATAAGACATTAATTAACAGTATATGAAAAATTACTTGATTTTTGATGTCTTTATTGTTAGTCTCTATTTTTGTTTTGACACTTCCTTTAACCTGACTTGGGCGGACCTGTTCAGGTGTGCTTGTTACAGTGGTCTGGCTCCTACCTGCGAGCGCTTTGATGCGGGAGCGTTCAAAGAGGCGGGCCGAGCTGTTCTCGTTGTCCCAGTCATCATCCCAACGGTTGTTGACTGTGTCGTTGCTGCTGCTGTACTGCTGCTGCAGCTCCATGTGGTCGTACTCGGCGGCCACCGTTGTCATCATGACCTTTCACCTCTGACACACCTCGATGTCAGCAAAGACACGTCTGCATCGGCGGCTTCAGGCCGAGACCTGCAGAGCAGACAGGAAACAATGTTTGATGGCAACAGGTTAGTTATGAAAAACCATTTATTATCAAACACAAGGGACACATCGGGGCAACAGACGGAGGCCACGGAGGGGGCAACAGAGGGGGCAACAGCAGTCACTAAACAAAGGCCCAGATTGATTTGAATTTTCAGCTTTGAACTCTGACCTGTTCATGCATCAAAAAGCCGTTCCTACTCCTAAAAACAGGAATGAAGCTCCTGTTTTATGCTGGATCTCGAGCTTCTGCTAAAATAGGCTCTAACCTGAAGGAACAGGTGAGAACTGCTGCTTACTTTGAAGAATTTTAGCAGAAAATTTGTTTTGTTCAGATTTTAATTTGCTCAGATGAACCAAACTGAAACACTTGACACACTCTGCAGGTCTATAAATGTGTTTGTTTTCACCGGTGCAGCCACCAGGTGGAGCTTTAACCCCTCTGTGAGCTGGAGAGGTTCCGCTTGGACAGGAAGCTCCACCTAAAATCAAACCACCGCCTGAAATCATCAAATCGCCAGCTGATCGTCTATGAATCATTAAACTGTATGTAGTCAAGCACAAAACACTCAGCAGCTGAGGATCATGGGTAGCGCAGTCTGTCTGTGATTCTGCATGTGCGGTGCTCCCATTGGCTGTCTGAGTCAGCTGATCAGAGCTAATGGAATCAGAGTAATGGGCCCGAGCAGCAGCAGGAGCCATCACAGCACTCAGAGGAAGTCCTGAGGGACGCTAATGGACTCGACTTCCCAGAAACAGACCAGCCAGAGAGGCTGAGCCTAGATGTCAGAGGTCAGGGACAGATCCTGCATCCTTATCATGTCCGTTACGACAGTGATGAGGATGATGAAGGTCAGATGTTAAACATCAGAGAAGAAGAAAAACAGCTGCTGTTATACAAAGAGATGCCCCTGAAGAAGAGAAAGAAGAAGCTGTCAGGATAAAAAGAGGAAAATGTCTCGCTGCAGAGGGTCTGAGAGGAGTGTGTGTGTGCGTGTGTGTGGTGAGGGAGGCAGACAGGAAGTGAAATGAGCCCCGCCCTCTCCTTCAGGCTCTGTTTGAGTTCACATTCCACAAACATGACGTCAGCGACCTGCGTCGGATTTAAAGTCACCGACGTGGCTCTTTAACCTGCTACATCGCCATGGCAACTGATGCTGCACACCTGACCTCCTTAGGAGGAAGTGTCGAGTCTCCTCCCACCTGAATGACACCTCAGTATCAGCTGCAGATTAGTAAGAAGACAGAAGGGTCATTCAAACATCTGCCCACCCACTCTGCCCTGCATTCTTTAAACATACTGTGTGTGGTGGAAGGGTTGTTGTTGAACAAATGGACAGAGAGCCCTCACACACAAAGACACCCCCCCCCCGCATTCCTGAGAGCCTGACAGTCACAGCTGTGGACACACACACTACGTCTGTCATTCTGCCCCTGTGAGGACCCTCAGTGAGGCGTCTGCTGCTTCTGAGCCCTGAAATGGCTCCAGACCCTCAAAAAGCCCCAAAGTGAAGACCACATGGGAAGTCCTGCTAAGGGCTGCAGCAGATGGGGATCCGCACAGAGTCAGACGGACAGGAACGCAGCAGGCAGCAGGTGTGCTTCACCTGTCTGAGTCAGCAGCTGTCTCCCAGCAGGTTGCCGCTCAACCACGAGAATGTGTCAGCAAAGCCCCACTTCACATCTCAGACTCCTTCAGCGACTCCAACTGTAACTGTTATATAATGACAGAGGAGACAACCTAAAACCGCAGAAAAACTGTGGCATGTTCTCCAAAGCGCTTCACAAAAGAAGTATCAAAACCAAGCATCTAACATGGTGCTGCCCCCAGTGAGCCTTGAAGGTACTGCACACCGTCAGGCACATTGAATGAGCTCAGAGGCAGTGGTGTTTGTGGTAGAGCTTTAGAGATGATCAAACCCCACTGTGCAGCATGGCTCCTCAGGAGAAGAGTCCAGCTGATAAAGTGACCTGAATACAGTCCAGACGTTCACCCACTGAAACATCTGGAGCTTCATGGAACCAAAAAGAAAACACCACAAAGGAGAGCCTGCAGCTGCTGGTCTCCTCACACAGTTAAAGAAGAGCTGATGACGCTCAGAGGGAAACAAAAAAAATATATATTCAAAACAAAAAAACTTTATTCAAATACTCTGCTGACAACAAAGTCTAAAAAAAACCCAATGACCTCTAATATCTCATGCTGGCTTTGGAGCCATAAATCAGATGTTTTTAGCTTCTGTTGTGATTAAACAAACTGTGAGAGATACATTACACAGCACTCATGACTTATTAAGACATAAAGCTTCTTATTTCTCAGCACTGGAGAGGAAACATAACAAATGTGAAGAAGAAGAAGGAATCCTTCACCTGGTTTGCTGATCAGAGTTATTGATTACAGTTTTGAAGCAGATCATAAGGTGACAAATGAGGCCGTGGCTGAAACTCAAATCAAATGAGGACAGAGATCAGAGACGAGGAGGTGCAGGATGGGATCGTGTAGTCATGCTTCATCATGTTTTAATCTGCAGCCCTGAGATGACTCTGAACTGATCTCAGTTTCCTAAACAGCGAGCGGACGAGTGTTTGTGCAGACGAAGAAGAGTGAGCTCACCGCTGTTCACGAGCAGGGAGGACTTATTGGATTTATTCAGCACACAAACAGGCTCATTTCCTGAAGCGTCGACCCCACCCGGCAACAGGAAGAGGCTTGCCGCTGATCTGAGGTCAGAACTCACAGCAGGCGCACAAAGATCTGCCAGACTCTGAGCCCAACATGCCAGCATCTTTGTGGCAAGTGAAATGCAAACTGTCCAACACCGAAAACACAGCGAGGTTCCACTCACGCAAACACACCCGAAGACTTCAGACATCACAAACTAATGAGGTCTGGGACCGTCCAGAACCAGAACCAAACCGGGTCCATCAAAGCTACTTTGGTTCTTTTGTTTATCTGCAGTTTTCTCCTTTAATGTTCCAAGAACCACCAGAGAACGTCTGCAAACAGTGTAATGTCATCAAAAACCTAAACGGGAGCCTTTAGTACGCAGAGGGAAAGGGGAACAACCAGGAACACCAGCACACCATAAGAGAAGGTTCTGTCGATGTTTGGAGAACATTCCCTAAATTGTTCAGCTGATCAATCACCAGAAAACACACCACATGAATACTTAAAACAGAGCGCTGAGAACTGAGAATAGGTATTGATCAGGTCCTGTCTGATCCATTCCACCCATCCATTTTCTTCCATTTATACTGTCCGGGAGGGGGCTAATATAGGGCTAAGAGTACAGAGTACACCTGGACGGTCGCCAGCCTGTCACAGGGCTGACCTAACCCCACTAATTGTACGTCTGTGTACTGTGGGAGGAAACCAGAGAACCCAGAAAGAACCCACGCAGGCACAGGGAGAACATGCAAACTCCACAGAGAAAGGCCAGATGGTGGATTCAAATCCAGGACCATCTCACTGTGAGGCAGCAGTGCTGACCACCGTGCTGCCCCTGATCTGTTGCACTTCTTAAAAAAGGTGTAGCCATGGGAATGTTTGAGGAACATTAGAGGAATGTTGGGGGGGGGGTTTGATCATGTCATTTTAAATTTAAGATAAACACAGCAGGCTCAGTTTCTACCAGCTTCTAATGAAACAGGTGACTTCCCCCTTTAGGGAACATTCTCCAAATATTCTGTGGTGGTAACTGCAACCACACAGGAACCTTCAAAGAGTATTTCCTCATCACACTTATGGGATCCTTGAACCCGACTGTGCAGTCTTGGGCTTCTCCTAACATCAGAAAAACATTCCCAGAACGTTTACACAACCAAATACTGCTTCCCGTTACAGTGGAACCTTTAGGGAATGTTCTATCAACAAGGGAACCTTTAAAGAACGCTTCCTTGACACACTGGTGTAACTATGAGGCAGAACTCACAGATACAGTTTGGGAACCTTGGAGGAACGGTGGGATTAACAGAACCAGTCTGGAACTTTCCCTGAGACTCTTTAATGTTCTGTTTTGGTTTGACAACAAACGTTATTTAAAGGTTTGGAGAACGTATCGGGATGATTTTAATGCCTTATTTACAGGATCTGATAAATGACCCGTCGGTCCCGCAAGTTCTGGGGGTAAACGCAAACAGAACTGGTTCCGCTGAGCAGAACCTAACGGGGAACCCTAGAGGATGTTTTGTAGGAACTCTAAGAAACCGTTTCGTGCCCTTCCCCTTCCCGGGCCTGGTTTCGGGGTTTGTTGTGGCTCCGGGCGCTGGGGCCTGCTCCTCGGCCCTCCTGCTGCTGTTTTCCAGCATTTTCTCACGGAGTGCGCGGAGCTGCGCAGCGGCCCGCGGAGCCCCCGCAGCTGGGGAGCGGCAGCTGCAGGCCGGGCACGTCCCCGCCGAGCTCCCGCTAAAACAGCCCCAGCGCTGATGTCCGCAGAAAGCGGCTCCGCGCTGTTTATTGTCCCGCACTCACACACACCAGCCTTCTTCACCCCCTCCTCCTCCTCCGCGGCCACGCCTGTTTCTGCTCCTCTTATGGCGCACCGTTATTCTCCTCCATCCTCCTGTCCACACAAATGGCTGCTGGCGGGGACGAGCCGCGGACATGCGGGCAGAGAAGCACTGCGCCGCGGCTGCGGAGCGCGGCCCGGACCGGGTAGCGGGGCTCCATGACTTCGTGAGTCTACGCGAAGCTTTACGGAGCCGATCCCGGCCGACACGGAGCGAAGTTACCAAGGCTCCGGTGCCCTCTCCCTCCCGGAGCTCCAATCACAGCCACAATAGAGACACAGCAGAAACGATGAAAGGCTGAGGAAGAGGAGGAAGAGGCTGCTTACCTGCTCAGGGTCAGAGCGAGGCTCCAAACTTCAGCGGAGGTGAGGAAGAGTCCGCAGACCGGAGAGCACCAACAGGACCGGAGGGAGGGGGGGCTGCTACTGCTGCTGCTGCAGGGAATGACGGGAAAGAATCCGCACTGCCCCCTCCTCTTCCTCCTCCCTCCACTCTCTGCCTCCTCCTCTTCAGTCTGCTCAGGGTCTGGATCGGGATCAGACCCGGGATCAGATTCTGAGTTTTATTTCTCTGACTGGACTTCGTGGTGCGTGCAGGGAGCTGTCCACATCACCGAGCAGGAATAAGTTGCAGAGAGCGCCCCCTGCAGGTCACAATGCTGACTGTTCAGGTTCATCCTCTGAGGAGCAGGAAGCAACGTCCAAAACTCACCTTTATTAACCCCCCCCCCCAAAAAAAAACCCGATTTAAACCAGAGTGAGACTCTCACTTTATTCTCCAGAGTCTAAAGGAGCAGTTTGATTTCTGTTACACTTCATTTTTCTGTGTGACTATAAGGGCTCTGCAGCTAGAAATAATTCACTTTGAAGGTTTTATGACTCAGTGTTTTTCATTTAAATATAAAATATGCACATTTATTATTTAGCCACCAAAGACTAAATTATCAGAACTGTTAATGACCAAAATCTCTAACAGTTAATCCACCAGTGTGCTCAGGCTCTTTAATCTAAATGATAGTTTTAATGCTAAAATATAATTACTGTTGCTGTCCATGAATTTTTAAATTTACTGTTTTACAAAATTAAGCAGGAAAAAAATAGTAAAGCACATTATTATTGACTAAGAGGCCAGGTTTCAGGTATTTACCTGTGGTCCTGAACAGGTGGGATGCTGTGCATGATTTATTTCTGACTTCTCAGAGAGGCCCCATTCCCATGAGTGCCAGCTCACATTCAGTATAAAAACATGAATTTATTTGCTGAATAAATCATTTTTAAACACATTAAAAAAAATAGTTTTCTTGTTTTTGTGACAGGTGGTCTAATAAAGTTTTTAAGCACTGTATAGATTTGATATTGATCATAACAGAAGAAAATTTACATTTACAGAAAATGACATACACACATGAAAGTCAAACAGGAGGGCTTTATACTTTTGACATGTTCTTCAAAAGAGCTCTGAGTTACAGGGGTTGGACAATGAAACTGAAACACCTGGTTTTAGACCACAATAATTTATTAGTATGGTGTAGGGCCTCCTTTTGCGGCCAATACAGCGTCAATTCATCTTGGGAATAACATATACAAGTCCTGCACAGTGGTCAGAGGGATTTTAAGCAATTCTTCTTGCAGGATAGTGGCCAGGTCACGACATGATGCTGGTGGAGGAAAACGTTTCCTGACTCGCTCCTCCAAAACACCCCAAAGTGGCTCAATAATATTTAGATCTGGTGACTGTGCAGGCCATGGGAGATGTTGAACTTCACTCACATGTTCATCAAACCAATCTTTTACCAGTCTTGCTGTGTGTATTGGTGCATTGTCATCCTGATACACGGCACCGCCTTCAGGATACAATGTTTGAACCATTGGATGCACATGGTCCTCCAGAATAGTTCAGTAGTCCTTGGCAGTGACGCGCCCATCTAGCACAAGTATTGGGCCAAGGGAATGCCATGATATGGCAGCCCAAACCATCACTGATCCACCCCCATGCTTCACTCTGGGCATGCAACAGTCTGGGTGGTACGCTTCTTTGGGGCTTCTCCACACCGTAACTCGCCCAGATGTGGGGAAAACAGTAAAGATGGACTCATCAGAGAACAATACATGTTTCACATTGTCCACAGCCCAAGATTTGCGCTCCTTGCACCATTGAAACCGACATTTGGCATTGGCATGAGTGACCAAAGGTTTGGCTATAGCAGCCCGGCCGTGTATATTGACCCTGTGGAGCTCTCGACGGACAGTTTTGGTGGAAACAGGAGAGTTGAGGTGCACATTTAATTCTGCCGTGATTTTATGTTTTTTGGATACAATCCGGGTTAGCACCCGAACATCCCTTTCAGACAGCTTCCTCTTGCGTCCACAGTTAATCCTGTTGGATGTGGTTCGTCCTTCTTGGTGGTATGCTGACATTACCCTGGATACCGTGGCTCTTGATATATCACAAAGACTTGCTGTCTTGGTCACAGATGCGCCAGCAAGACGTGCACCAACAACTTGTCCTCTTTTGAACTCTGGTATGTCACCCATAATGTTGTGTGCATTGCAATATTTTGAGCAAAACTGTGCTCTTACCCTGCTAATTGAACCTTCACACTCTTCACTGCTCTTACTGGTGCAATGTGCAATTAATGAAGATTGGCCACCAGGCTGGTCCAATTTAGCCATGAAACCTACCACACTAAAATGACAGGTGTTTCACTTTCATTGTCCAACCCCTGTAGAGTGGAGCGCTTCATTGGACTAACACACTGTCCAAGAAGGCGGAGCTCCAGTTTGAGTGAAATTCAAGGATTTTGATTGGATGTTACTGATTAGCAGGTATGCTAACCAAGCAAGCTGGCGTGAGCTGATAGCTCAGCACACCACCTTGTCTTCCAAATATGGCCACGTCGTGAAACAAAGACACCAACATGGCGGTGAACACAATGCTAAAGCTGAGGCTTCAGTGATGTCACGTGGCTATGTCCATCTTTTAAATACACTCTGATGGTTATTGGCAGCTGAGACTCATGGGTAGCCCAGTATTCAGACTCCTCCCCCACAGTGATATGAGTACTTGCTGCGTAACGTGATCCATGCTGACGGTCAGCGCTGAGCCCATTAGGCCTGATGGAGCTGCTTAATGATCTCTGATGGAAAACACGGCAGCCTGAGAGGGATGTGATTGGATGAGCAGCTGAGTGCACCGGAGAACCTGAGTGCTGAATCACCATCGGAGCTCCCAGAGGGGCCCTGATCCCGTCAGAGCTGCAGTCAAAGAGAATCACACATTTAAGGGCCCGAATCAATGAGCAGGTCCAGAAGAAGCCTGGATGCAGGAGCCGGCAAAGCCCTCCTTTGGTGACTCCAGTCTGACCTCTGAAGAACATCTGTACACCCTTCAGACCCTTGACCTCTGAAGGGCATACATTTTTTTCTCCAGTCTGACCTCTGAAGGGAATACAGATGTTCTCCAGAAACTGGACTCAGCTGAGATGTTTGCAGCTGCAGCGCCGAGTCTGAAAGTGACTGAGGATATTCATACCTGGGACGCAGAAGCGACACCTCCATCCTCTTTGGCCACTGCACCTTACAGCCCGAAGCTCAGACCTTTTTGAAGGCTACTTCCTGTGTGGAGGGTTATTGCAGCTTAACCCTAAAACCAGGAGCCTGGCTTTTGCTGACTTCAGTGGAAAGCATCAGGAAGGTGAAGGAAAGGTGTGACCTGTTAAACCCTCCTCTGCCTTCATGGCAGCACATTTCTTTCAGATGATACAAACAGGAAGAGGAGCACAGGTGTTTGTGTTCTCTCTTGCTCTTCTCAAAGAAATCTGCACCTTCTAGTTTTAAATGACTTTAATGAAAACACTGCCGCACACACTCACACTCAGCATCTTCACACAGGAAACTGTGATGCTTTCAGGGCATGTCTGTAAACCATAGTCACAGGTGTGTCTGCTCCAGTCAGTCACGTGTAAAGAAGTGCAGCTTTTCTCCATTTCACCTTTTGATCAGGTGCATAGACTCCTCCCCCTTTAGGGGTCAAGATTCGACTACCGACCCTTCCACACTGATGACAAACACGGCCACTCATTCCGATTTTCCCACCGCCTTTGGTTGTCTTCACTGAGCCGGCGTTGGAGCTGCCCAACCATCACTTTCATAAAGACTAAACTAAGAACTAAAAAACAATGTTCAAATGAGTATCTGCAGGCGGGGGAGGCATTTTAAAGTACCAAAACAATAATTTATTCCAGGAAATATGAGACCATGTGACCTTGCCGGACCAATCTGATAGCCCTGAAGATTCAAGTCGTGAAACAAACATTAAAGTAGCTTCATAAACAAATGGTCACATTTTAAACTGAGATGATCCACATGTTCAGGCCGCATCCAGGGCACGACCACGGGATGGACTGAGTCAATCATCATCACCAAGGAAACAACTCAGCCGCTCGTTTCTTCACGTCTGTGAGGAACAGGAAGTGACGTTTCCTTCACAGAAATGCAGCTGCGGTGTCAGAAGTCCAACCACTCGCTCATGTAGATGCAGCTGGATGGCGAGATTTCTCCTCCCTCGTGGCAGTCGTCAAACACCTGCAGAGAAGAGACAGGATGAGCTCAGGTGCTCTGAGAGCAGCCTCAGGTGTGTGCAGGAGTACAGTGTTACCGGGCAGAGCCCGCAAGGCGTCTTGACGAGGCCGGTGGGTTGGATGATGGCATTCACACCGCGGTACAGCTTCATCTGTCCGTCCACGCTGCCCACTGTCCCCTCCTTGGCGGCAATCACGGTCATCTCCACCTTCCCGTCGTAGATCAGCGTGTTCAAGATGGTCTCAATGTCGTCCATGGACAGGTCTACCTGGAGGGACACACCTGCCGGTCAAGTAAAGCAGCTCATGCCTACACCATTCACAGCCACACCTGCTTCATGTGCACAAAAAAAAATAGATCTATGCTGCCTCTGGCTTTCACAAGGACTGTAATGCCACTTTAAAAACCTGGATCCAGGTGATTTTAAATGTATTATACACACTTCAAACATTACAGGTGAATAAACACTCCACTTCCTGCCTCCTCAGGTAACGCTCACCTGTCTGAACATCAGAATTTATGCCTCTGTTATTTCCAGCTGTGTTTCCTGTTTCTAATGTGTCTGTAATACCTGGGCTGCAGGTAAACCCTGTGGAGTGATTGGTGGGTCTGAGGTGTGATATCAAGGCGGCCTCACCTTGCTGATGCCCAGCTCACAGATGTACTTCCAGACTTCATGTGATGTGGCAAAGGAGCTGTTCCTCTGAACCATCGGACTCTGTTTGCTGTCCCGCGCTGCCTCAGCCTCAACACAGGAAACACATAGCCAAGAGTCACATGGCCAGCAGGCCGCCTCACCCTCCTCTAACCTCCAATTAAGACCTGAATTAAGCTTCTGCATTGGGTCTTTGCAGAGCCTTCATACGTAACAAAACCCTTCTGAACCCTGTGCGGTAATCACACCACCTGACGTGTAGTTACATTTGTCAGGAGGTGCACATCAGGTTATGGCGTAGGTTACCACGCAGAGTTTGGACAGGGTTCTGGTTACGTACGCAGGCCCTGCAAAGACCCAAAACAGAATCATAATTCTTCTTCTCCATCAAAGTGCTGTCTCCTGCTGGTCTGTCAATCTGACAGTTTGGACAATAAAACAGTATAAATAAAGTTTTTCCCATACCTTGCTCTGCAGGAACTTGAAGCACTGCTGGTTGAGGACCTCCACAAACTCAGACTCAAAGTCCTGGTCGCTATACCAGGCGCCGCCCGTCACTGAGCGGTCGGGCTGCAGGTTGTACAGCATGTAGACCTTCTTCTTCGACGCCTGCACAAACAGAGGAAGCACGAAATCATCCCAGACTGTATTTTTCTGTAAACGTCTTTATTCTATTCATTTTTATTTTCCACGTTTAAGTTATTAATTTTTTACTCAGGTCATCATTTAAAACATTAAAAGAATTTCCACATTTTTATTTGTCACATATTTTAAGATTTTTCCAATTATATTTATTTTTGTATATTTAAAATCATATTTTCCATATAGTTTAATTTTTATTGAAATCATTTGTTTTTTATATTATTTTTTTTTCCGGAAGCTTTTTATTTTCCAGAACATTAAAATATTCCTGATATTTTCAAATACATATTTTAATAATATTTAAATAAGTGCCTGTAAAATACATTAAAATATGCAGTGACATGTGAATAAGCATTTTTAATTTTTTTACAGGCTTTAATCGAATTTTTGTAGATTAATCATATTTCCTGTCATGTTGGATTGTTCTGAAATTGGGCTGATGGCACACGGAGCGGATTATTCATCAGTGAAGGACTCACAGCCACAGACTTGACAGCTTTGATGAGCTTCTTGCTCTCCAGGTTCTTCAGGATCTTGTTGATCTCAGTCAGAGGGAGGTTGCTCTTGAAGCGGATGTCTCGGCTCCAGATTCCTGCAAAGAGACACAGACGCTGTGGTGAGCTGCACAGCAAGCTGCAGTGGTGAGCTACAGGGTGGCAGGAAGTAGCTTGTTACCTTTGTTTCCTGCATCCTCGATGATCTGATAGACCAGCTTCTCCTGGTTGTCCGAGCCCTTCATCTTACTGAAACAGAACAGACAGGAAGCAGCTCAGCTCACAGACACCAACGAGCAACACAAGCCAGACTTAAAGCTGCAGGAGGTGCACTGGCAGATTACTTGACAGGAAGCACACTCCCACACCTGTGCATGTGTTTACCTGGTGCTCTGACAGTCCTTGAGTCTGTACAGGAGACCCGAACTGTTCCTCAGCAGGTCCAGCTGACCCTGAAACAACATTAACACCTCATCAATCACCTCCTGAACCTTCACAAAAGCAGGGCTGTTTTCCTCGCCTCCTTGCTCTCTGTCTGAAGGTGAGCATGGAAACAAGTGTGACATCATGAGACTGACCAATGAGAGCAGCTTGTTGATGGCCATGGCTCTCTGCTGTGGCTCCAGGTGAGGCATGTCGTTCTGGATCACCTGGTCTGTGATACCATGAGGGAACTGCTGACACAGCTCTTTGATCCTGAAAGACACACAGGCAGTCACACATACACACACAGGCAGTCACACATACACACACAGGCAGTCACACATACACACACAGGCAGTCACAGTCACACAGGCAGTCACAGTCACACAGGCAGTCACAGTCACACAGGCAGTCACAGTCACACAGGCAGTCACAGGCACACAGGCAGTCACAGGCACACACACCCCTTTAAATCTACCAGACTGATCAGATCTTTTAGCTGTTTAAACTGAACTTTTAATCTTTTTCTGTCTCAGCGGCTCTCAGCGCTAAACTCTGCTTAAATTTTCCTTATCCACAGCGAACTGAATAATTTAACGTTTCTGGAGATGTTTTCCTGCATTTTTAATACAAAACCCTCCGATTCGACTGCACAGTAGAAACAGCAAACAGGAACTTTACCAAACGAGCCCAATTCTCCCTGCGCAGCTCAGAGCAGCTGAAGACGGCATTAACGACCAGACTGTGGGTGGGTGCATAAATGTGGCAGTAATCAGCAGTGCTCAGACAGAACGGTCCGCCGGCTCCGCTGCCTCTCTGACCTGTTTTCCACCTCGGTGGGGTCCGACAGGTTCGTCTCCTTCTTCACCTTCACGTCAGCCATGTCCGCATGCACCCCGTCTCCTGCCTTTTGCCTGCTACAGATAACTGCCATAGACATAAGCTCGGGTCCTCAGGTTCCTCGGGCAGCAGGAGGCGCCTGAAAACCGCCTGATTAAAAATCAATTCCGACTCTGAACTTTTATTTGTGTTTATTTACCTTTTGGTTGTGTTTTTTTGCTTTGGTTAATTTGATATATATATATATATATATATATATATATATATATATATATATATATATATATATATATATATATATATATCTGTGTGTGTGTGTGTTAGTTGTTTATAGAAAGGCCCTGTTTCAGTGTTTAAGTGATAAATTTAAAAAACAAAATATATCAAATACAAATTTAAACTGGGATAGGCTCCAGGCCCCCCGAGGCCCGGAAAGGGATTTTTATTCATATTTATATTTATTTTCATCATTATGTTTCTAAATTCATAAAAAAGAACTAGAAAAAAGCCGTACCAGGGCAGCCCGGTTAGGTGGGCGGGTACAATACCATACGGTCAACACCCGCCCACCTCTATCTCTCAGGAGTTTAAAACAAACGTCCGCTCGGACAGAGTTCGTTGCCATAGACATAAGCTCCCGTAAACAGCGGTAGTTCCCCGTGGATCACCTGCGCTTTCATCCAGGTAAGAAAACCGTTTCTGTGTGTTTCATTTACCGGCGTGTCCCGGTCCTCCGCAGAATATCCTGGCACATTCATTCAGACCGTGTAATGGAGCTTACTGAGACGGATCAAAAGTCCTCTCAGAGGTATTAACAGGGACTCAAACCAGAGACCACCGACCTCCAGCCTGCTCTCGCTTCACTGGCTGGGGAAAATGTAGGGACCAAAGATGTGACAGTAGATGAGTTTTAATACCGGGGGGGGGAATCACCTAACCATAGATACGGACAGGTGCACAGGAGAGGTGAAGAAGAGAGTGCAGGCAGGGTGGAGTGGGTGAAGACGAGTTTCAGGGGTGATCTGTGACTGAAGGGAAGCAACAAGAGTAAAAGGGAAGGTTTACAGGATGGTAGTGAGACCTGCTGTGATGGATGTTTGGAGATGGTGGCACTGACTATAGAATTATATTTAGGTCAAAAGTCACGCGCGAGCAAAAACACAATCCGCTCAAATAATTGAATTTCACAGGCGCAGGGACGCATTCACATTCGTTCAATGAATTTAGCCACGCGCACAAAGAAGCCAATGCGCTGGCGAGACTGTAGAGCGACACAAAGACAGGAGGCCGAGCTGAAGGTGGCAGAGCTGATGTTCAGATCTTCACTGGGAGTGAGGCGGGTGGACAGGATTAGAAATGAGTCCATCAGATCAGAGTCAGAGAGGCTCAGATGATTTGGACATGTAGAGAGGAGGGAGAGTGGATATACTGGAGCTGCCAGCCAGGAGGAGAAGAAGACCTCAGAGGAGTTTCACGGATGCAGTGAAGGAGGAGCTGCATGAATGAATAGAATAGAATACAATTTCTTTATTGTCATTGTACAGAATGCACAATAAGATTGGAGGGCCACTCCTGTTCAGTGCCATGTAGTAGAAAGTCACACTTTCTAAAATATAAACTTCTAAAAATATACAGAAAATAAAATAGAATGTATAAAAAAATATATACATTGTAAAAAATAAAATAAGTATACCTATACATACAATAATGAAGATGGGTGAGTATTGCACTAGTGAATGAATATTGGATATTCTACATTATAGGGGTGATAGGTATTGTTCAGTATGAATGATATAAATATTGCACATAGATGTAGGTATTGCACAGTTAGAGTGGGTGTGTGTGAGTTCAGGGTGGTAATTGGTAACTGTTCTTGAGCATGTTTGTTCTGGCTTTGATGCACCTGTAGCGCCTGCCAGAGGGCAGCAAGTCAAACAGTTCAAAGCCAGGGTGTGAGCTCTCCTTGATGATGTTTTTGGCTCTGCTGAGGCAGCGGGAGGTGTAGATTCTTTGTGCTGTCTTGGCTACCCTCTGAAGCCCCCCGCCCCCGTCTGCCTCAGTGCAGCTGCTGTACAATACTGTGATACAGTACATCAGCAGGCTCTCAATGGATGAGGAATAGAAGGTCAGCAGCAGGTTTGAGTCTAAGTTGTTCTTCCTGAGGACCCTCAGGAAGTGAAGTCACTGCTGAGCCTTCAACAGCTGTAATGTTATCTGACCAAGAAAGATCAGTAGAGATGAGGACACCAAGAAACCTGAAGGTGTGGACCCTCTCCACATGCTTGCTGTTGATGTAGAGGGGGGCTGGGTCAGTCCCGTGTTTCCTGAAATCGATGTTGATTTCTTTGGTTTTCATGGTGCTCAGTGCCAGATTGTTCTCTGAACACCAGGCTGTCAACTTCAGGACCTCCTCTCTGTAGGCTGCCTCATCTCCCCTTGAGATGAGTCCGACTACTGTTGTGTCGTCAGCAAATTTGACAATGAGGTTGTTATTGTGGACCAGACTACAGTCATGGGTGTAGAGACTAATCTGCATCCCCAGGTATTTAAAACCCTCTCCACCTCCTCCCCCTCCCCTTGCATACAAAGTGGCTGGTGCACAGTCTGAGCAATCAACTGAAGGAGAAGAAGAGGAAACCACCAGGCATCATGGTCAGTTGACATCATAGCCTCTTCCCAGAGTAGCCAGTAAAGAATGAATGAATATTTCAGCCCTAGTCACACTCTGAGACAAAAACTGGTCCATCCCAAGGACAAAACTCCCAAACACAAGATAAGCAACACAGTGTGTGCGGTACAGTGAGGGGTGCTTGGACCTCTATGTTGGAGAAACCAAACAGCCTCTTCACAAACACATAACATAGAAGAGCCACCTTGGCAGGACAGGACTCAGCTGTACGTCTGCACCTAAAGGTCAAAGGTCACTCTTTGATGATGCCAATGTTCACATTTTGGACCAGGAAGACAGAATTCTTGAAAGAAGAGTAAAAGAAGCTTCTATGTCCACTGTGAACAACCATCAGTGAACAGAGGAGGTCGATTACAACACCAACTGTCCCACACCTACAGCTGTCCCCCATCTACAGCACCGTCCTGAAATCTCTTTATGGGCATCTCAACCCCCACTCACACCTTTCTTCAGGTGACCTCAATAAGTAAGTTGATAGAGTGGGGGGTAGTCCCACATTGTTTTACCTGAAACCCCTGAAACCGCCTTTTTCCCACACCTTGTGTGATTATGTACATGAACAATAGCGGGTCAGTGACCACCTCCCAGGGATACTTCCACTAGGGTTTAAATACCTGGAACTCTCCACCTTCTGCTTTTATAACTGAAGAAGTCTTTTTTCAGTGGTCCAGCCACCTTTTTTCAAGCTCCAGAGGCTACCATGACCTTGATAACTGAGAACCTACACAGACACCATAAAGGTACTGATAAATTCAAGAAACATGAACCATCGCATCTGCACACTGAGTTCAAAGACACACTGCTTTTGGTAATCTGCCCATCAACGCCCACCTGTCTGACCCTTTTTCCAAATAGCAAGAAGTCGCATGAAATGCTCTCAAACCACTGTTTGGATCCATCAGATTCCTGGTTATCCCGATTATTTTGGGGCTTTTATTACATTCTTGACAGCACGGGTCGACTCTTTTCTCCTGCATCAGGGACATCTTTTTTGAGGCTGAACATCTCTAGCATCACCATCCCCACTGCCTTGATGAAGCCAGTAATGTGAGGGGATGTTTTTCAGGTTCGCCTTAAAGAATTATGGCCTCAGTCAATGTATGCTCATTGTAACAGCCACACACTGGACCTGGTTCTAGAAGTCACTGATGAAGCAAGCCCTGTGGCCGATATTCTGAATTTTATACTGTTATTGCTGATGCGCCAACATGCAAAGAGCTTCATGAGTTGTTTATTGGTTGTGATGAGGTTGCAAAAAAAAAATCACTCAGACCTGTTAAATAAAAAGGGTATGAAATATACTTTACAGCTTCATACTGGAATATACTTTGTGGTCTAGTAACTCCCCTCCCCAACACACAAGTGTAAAAAATGTACTGTTAGCAGGTGCTGTACACAATGAGCTCAGTTAGCACTTCATGTTCCTGGTTTCTACCACTGTTGCCAACTACTCAGTAAGGAAAGTAGCTATTGGCTGTCCTAAAAGTTGCTATAAGTCGCTGTATGATGTCATCACCTAATTTGCATAATTGGTCATTTGCATTTTAGAATATCAAATTTAATGAAAACTCTGTTATGTGCGTTGCGATTGTTAGCTCTACATTCAACCCTCCTCCTTTATCCAGGCTTGGGAGCACTGCTGCCAACTTTTGTGTAAGAAAAGTTGCTGGCGGCTATCTCAAAAGTCGCTGGGGGGGGGGGTGACCCTTGGTGCCGAAGCGAGGTCCAAATCATATGAAGGGACGCAGTACGAGAGCTGTATGTTACAAAGGTGTATCAGGGCTACACTGAGAAAAAAAATTAAATAGTGCATTTTAAGAATAAAGTTGAAATACTAATTTGAGATTAAAGATGTCATTTCAGGTCAAACAACTGCCATGGCTGCTATACCCTCTACAAAATGCCTTGGGTAGATGAAGCAACTTGATCAGTTGTCTTATTGCATCTTGTGATTCTACATGTCCCCTCTGTACTGCACGAGGGTGCAACCATCAATGCCCTTCCTTTTGTCCAGTGCCAGTTTGTGTGGTTTTTCCTTCTGAGCAAATGTAGCTTTCTGCACCATCTCTTCAACGGCCTCATACTTGTCTCTGCATCGTGTTTATGTACTAAATGATTTCCTTGTTACTAAAACCGATTTTAAAGTATAGTTTCACTAACTCATTTACACAAGACATTTTGGAGAAGGTACAGCAGATGTGGCGTTGCAACTGTTTGACTTGAAACGACAGCTTTGATCTCAGCGGGGGGGGGCTGAAAAGCCCTAAATTTAGCAACACACATGTGTGTATATATATATATATATATATATATATATATATATATATATATACATACATATATAAAATCAGATGATCTCGGGGTTACTGGCCATCTTTTGCGACTTGTAGTTTTGCTGTAATATTGTTATCAAACAAACAAACCAAAATGTTAGCCTGTTCCCCCTCTGGAAACAGAAACATAAAGCAGCGCTTTAAATTAAATGTCTCACAAACTTCCTACACATGAAGATCCATGTTTGTCACTGGTCACAGAGGCTATGAAAACTGGTGAAATAATTACAGACAGATGTAATAGAGTAAAAGAGTACTTCCCTCTGAGAGAAGTTTTTAAATCATATTTTGGGACAAAGCCGGTGGTGACAGGAGATTCTGTATGGGAGGTTAAACATCCACTGAGGTTTAGGTTAATGTGGAGACTGCTTCAAAACCACTGCCCAGATAACTGTCCTGAGCTGTTTCAACATGGATCCCAGTCACTGCGACTCTGAGAAATGGAGCAGTCAAAGGAAGCATGAAGCAGAAATATTCAGTTATATTGTAGTCAGAAAGGGAACTATCTGACTAATTTAATGATTAACTGATTGGTTGGCAGACAATTGTCATGGCAGCAGGGGCGGTGTCAGCTCCACTCATCATTCCCATCATCCACCTGCAGACTCACCAAGTCAAGAACCACATCGACACGAGCACGCCTGTGTCCATCCAGTCAGGTAGAAAACACACCCGTGTCCTCGTCCATCCATGCATCCAATTAACTGTCATTCATCCATCCATCCTAACACCAAATCACAACAAACACTTGTCTCAAGGTGCTTTATATTGTTAAGTAATTGTTAAGTATACAAAAATACAGAGAAAACCCAACAATCAAAACAACCACCTATGAGCAAGTACTTTGCAACAGTGGAAAGGAAAAACTCTCATTTAACAGGAAGAAATGTCTGGCAGAACCAGGCTCAGGGAGGAGCAGGCATCAAACACTTCTTATTCCTCCCTTATTATCCTCTTCAATGCCATGTGCCAACAGAGCACAGAGCAGCTACCTAAACTCTGCTCCCAGTGAGGTAGATTATCTCATCAATAGTTTTATATCCTCACTGCATACAACTCTGGATACTGTGGCTCCTCTGAAAAGGAAAGCCTCAAATCAGAAGTGCCTGACTCCGTGGTATAATTCACAAACAGGCAAATTAAAGCAGATAACCTGTAAGCTGGAGAGGAAATGGTGTCTCACTAAATTAGAAGATACTTCAATTAACATCTGGAAAAACATTTTGTTGCTGTATAAAAAAGCAAACAAACTGTAAAGCTAGGACATCTTAGTGTTCATCGCTGATTGAAGAAGAATAAGAACAAACCTAGGTTTCTTCTCAGCACTGTAGCCAGGCTGACAAAGAGTCAGAGCTCTGTTGAGCCGAGTGTTCCTTTCACTTTAACTAGTAATGACTTCATGAATTTCTTTACAAATATAATTTTAGACCATTAGAGGAAAAATTATTCATTACCATCTCAAAGATATCGTCTTCATGTTCGAGCTGCTTTCAGCACTGCTGGTATTTGTTTAGACTCTCTCACTCCAGTTGATCTTTCTGGAGTTAACTTCAATAGTTACTTCCTCCAAACCATCAACATGTCTATTAGAGCCCATTCCTACTAGACTGTTCAAAGAAGTCTTTCCAATTAATTAATGCCTTCAATCTTAAATATGAGCAATCTGTCTTTATTAGTTGGCTATGTACCACAGGCTTTTAAGGTGGCAGTAATTAAACCACTAGTTAAAAAGCCATCACTTGACCCAGCTGTCTTAGCTAATTATAGGCCAATCTCCAACCTTCCTTTTCTCTCCAAAATCCTTGAAAGAGTAGTTGTAAAACAGCTAACTGATCATCTGCAGAGGAACGGTTTATTTGAAGAGTTTCAGTCAGGTTTCAGAATTCATCACAGTACAGAAACAGCATTAGTGAAGGTTACAAATGATCTTCTTACAGCCTCTGACAGTGGACTCATCTCTGTGCTTGTCCTGTTGGACCTCAGTGCAGCTTTGATACTGTTGATCATAACATTTTATTACAGAGATTAGAGCATGCCATAGGTATTAAAGGTACTGCACTGCAGTGGTTTGAATCATATTTATCAAATAGACTCCAATTTGTTCATGTAAATGGGGAGTCTTCTTCACACATAAGGTTAATTATTCCACAGGGTTCTGTGCTAGGTCCATTTTATTTCATACATGCTTCCCTTAGGCAGTATTATTAGAAAGCATTGCATCAATTTTCATTGTTATGCAGATGATACTCAGCTTTATCTATCCATGAAGCCAGATGACACACATCAGTTAGTTAAACTGCAGGAATGTCTTAAAGACATAAAGGCCTGGATGACCTCTAATTTCCTGCTTCTAAATTCAGATAAAACTGAAGTTCTTGTACTCTGCCCCACAAAGCTTAGAAGCACGGTGTCTAACCAGATACTTACTCTGGTTGGCATTACTCTTGGCCTCCAGTAACACTGTGAGGAATCTTGGAGTCATTTTTGACCAGGATATGTCCTTCAATGCACATATTAAACAATATGCAGGACTGCTTTTTTGTATTTGCTGTCTTGGCTGAGGGAATAGGGAGGACTCAAAATGCAGACTCTTTAGAATCTCTTTCAGTAAATTTATTTACAGTACATAAGACAATAAATAATTATAGCAGGGGGAAGGTGGCAGGTTGGACTCCGTGGCTACTCTAAAAGTTTACAGGACTCTTTTCAAAAACAACAATTGGACCTCTCTTCTTTTCCTCTTCTCAATCACTTACTCTCAAGCATGCACTCAAGGGTTCCAATTTCTGGGGGTAAGTAACAATCCAGCATTGAGGGTAGGTCTTCCTCCACTTAAGTAGGACAGATGATCACCCAAACCATCATCAGCTGTGGGGACCAGCCCAGGTGCCTAGCAACTGAGAATTGGAGGAGGACCGCCTCTACAACACAGGGATTGGTTAGTGAACATGAACAGAATGGGAGACCCAGAGTAAGAGGATGTCCATGACATTTGCACAATATTTCTAAAATTAGAAACATCCTGTCTCAGTGTGATGCTGAAAAACTAATTCATGCATCTATTACTTCTAGGCTGGACTATTGTAATTCATTACTACCAGGCTGAGTTAAAAGCTCCCTGAAAAGCCATCAGCTGATCCAAAATGCTGCAGAGTACTGACAGGGACTAGAAAGAGAGAGAATATTTCTCCCATATTAGCTTGTCTTCATTGGCTTTCTGTTAAACCCAGAATAGAAAATACATACAAAAAGATTTCCCAAGCTTTAAACATCTCAAGGAGCACTGTGCAAGCAATCATATTGAAATGGAAGGAGTATCAGACCACTGCAAATCTACCAAGACCCGGCCATCCCTCTAAACTTTCATCTCAAACAAGGAGAAGACTGATCAGAGATGCAGCCAAGAGGCCCATGATCACTCTGGATGAACTGCAGAGATCTACAGCTGAGGTGGGAGAGTCTGTCCATAGGACAACAATCAGTCATACACTGCACAAATCTGGCCTTTATGGAAGAGTGGCAAGAAGAAAGCCATTTCTCAAAGATATCCATAAAAAGTCTCGATTCAAAGTTTGCCACAAGCCACCTGGGAGACACACCAAACATGTGGAAGAAGGTGCTCTGGTCAGATGGAACCAAAATCAAACTGTTTGGCCACAATGCAAAATGATATGTTTGGCATAAAAGCAACACAGCTCATCACCCTGAACACACCATCCCCACTGTCAAACATGGTGGTGGCAGCATCATGGTTTGGGCCTGCTTTTCGTCAGCAGGGACATTGAAGATGGTCAAAATTGATGGGAAGATGGATGGGGCCAAATACAGGACCATTCTGGAAGAAAACCTGTTGGAGTCTGCAAGAGACCTGAGACTGGGACGGAGATTTATCTTCCTACAAGACAATGATCCAAAACATAAAGCCAAATCTACAATGGAATGGTTCACAAATAAACGTATCCAGGTGTTGGAATGGCCAAGTCAAAGTCCAGACCTGAATCCAATCAAGAATCTGTGGAAAGAGCTGAAGACTGCTGTTCACAAACGCTCTCCATCCAACCTCACTGAGCTCGAGCTGTTTTGCAAGGAAGAATGGGCAAGAATTTCAGTCTCTCGATGTGCAAAACTGATAGAGACATACCCCAAGAGACTTGCGGCTGTAATTGCAGCAAAAGATGGCGCTACAAAGTATTAACGCAAAGGGGGCCAAATAATATTGCACGCCCCACTTTTCAGTTTTTTATTTGTTAAAAAAGTTTGACACATCCAATAAATTTCATTCCACTTCACGATTGTGTCCCACTTGTTGTTGATTCTTCACAAAAAATTAAAATGTTATATCTTTATGTTTGAAGCCTGAAATGTGGCAAAAGGTTGAAAATTTCAAGGGGGCCGAATACTTTCGCAAGGCACTGTATCTATCTATCCATCCACACATTATCCATCCATCCATTTATTCATCCATCTAACCGTCAATCATCCATCCAGCTGGTTGCAGGACATGTGACAAATGTGTCTGTGCAGGCTCTGGAGGTGTGGACATCTTTTATACTCTGGATGGTTCAAAGCCGGGGGCAGGACATCGAGGCGTAACAGGCAGCAGCAGGAAGTACAGCGATCCCATCCTTTTGCATGCAGGCCGGGTGACCATCAGAGCAGTGGCTGTTGCCAGGTTAGTGCTCTCCTGATGTTAGTGTCTACCTGGTGCTGATGTGTTATCACAGCATATATCAATAAAGTTTATGTTCATCTGCAGTGATGGCAGAGAGAGCTCTGTGGTCACAAAGGTTTTCTCCGTGGATCCTGTCGACAACGTCCAACGGGACCTTCAGCAGGTAATCACACACCTGCCTGCTACAGACTACATTTCCTAACAGCCCCTGCACACAGCTGAGAGTGTTTATGATCCACAGAAATGCTTTGTTTCCCTTTCAGTGTTCGTCTGAAGGAACTTCCTGTCCTGCTGGCTCCTTAGGTGTGTTCAGTTAAATTCATCTTTATTCATAATACACTACTTCACAAGGGTCACCTCAAGGTTTTTCATACTGTAAACTAAAGACCCCATAATGACAGATGGAAAACCGACCAATCAGAGGATCCTGTGTGAGCAGCACTTGGTAACAGTTGGAAGGAAAACCTCTTTTAACAGGAAGAAACCTCCAGCAGAGGCAGAATCAGGGAGGGGCAGCCAGGACGAGACAAAACACACACTGTGAGAGGACAAAGGCCGACGCTAGTGTTCCATAATCACATGGGCGAGGAGATGAAATGCATGATCAAAGAAATTTGATCTCTCTTTCTGCTCTTTATTTGACCAGCCCGTGAACTGTAAACAAACATTAGCTCGCTCACACTTCCTGTTTCCTGTCTCCAGACCTGAGGGTGATGGGAAACCCTTCCCTTCAGTCGGGTCCTCGTTTTCTGAAAGGTCGTCTGGGTTCTGGGACTGCTGCAGCCCAGCTCACCTATTCTCGCCACTCCCAGCTTGTGGTCTGTCAGGGGTCAGGTGATCTGAGTCAGTTGAACAGCTTGGAGACGACCAGAGTGCAGCAAGAGACCGACTTCCTGCGGTATGAGCGCCCTGTTAATCATTTATTCTGCCTCCATCAGAGTCAAAAATATGTGGACGGCTCATTAGCCAGAACCTGATGAACATCTGTTTGCAGAAGAAGAAAAAACAAGATGGAAACCTGTTTTTGTAAAGAAATCTAATCTATTCCATTCACAGGTATAGGTCTGTCCATATACTTTTGGCTTCACAATGTAAAGAATGATGAAGTAGCAGTTTCTGTTTCTTTCCAGGTGTGCTCACTGTCTTAGCCTCCGGCCCTCCGACCCATTTGCTCGGTTCTGTGCTCAATGTGGAACGCCGGTTCCTTCATTACCCGGTTCCAGGTTGCCACCTACTAAGGGGGGACAGGTACTGCATGCACACACCTGAACGGGGCAGCGTCCTGCTGAACACCTGATGCTGAGAGTGTGTCTGTGTCTTGTCAGACGCTGCTGTGTGTGTTCTGTGGTTCTCTGGTTCCTGCCAACACTCACACCTGTTTGGTGTGTGAAGCCGCTGTCGATCAGCAGCTGCAGCCTCATGCCAGCATCACATTGCAGGTACACATTCACACACATACACACACACCCACGCACACACACCCTGTTGTTGACCTGTGATGGCATGCAGGGACATGTGATGTGTGTCTGCTGTGGAAGTGGGAATCCAGCTCACGCCTCCAGCTGTCTGACCTGCGAGAGCCGCCTGCAGCAGGTAACCTCAGCTGCTGATCACGCCTGGTTTAAAGCTTCACCTGCAGACAGTTTACTCTGTTTACTTCTCATGGCTACAGGTGGGTGGAGCCAGGAGCAGTGTCCCCTCTGACCCAGGAGCACACGGTAGGAAGCTGTCTTGCTCCAGGTGTAAACGTTTAAACCGCAGTGATGCAAGATTCTGCGACTGGTGTGGCTCCAAGGTGAACACATATCTGACCTCACATTACATCACACATTGCATCACATAAGAACTCTTAGCACTCTCTTCCAAATATGGTCAACTCTGGTTCCAAAAAGCGTTTTGGCAGCGGCCAAAACACTTAAACTGAGGCTTCAGAATGCCCGAAAGCAGCATGACGTGTGTGTGTGAGGCACTGTGGAATTTTTAGTGATGTGATGTGTTTTTTCAGCCTGCTCACGCTGCCAGTTCTGTGACATGTTGGCAATGTGGGGCAAGTGGACACCCCTACGCTTTCTACTGCACCGTCTGTGGTGTCTTCCTGGAAGCACCGCCCCTGCTTGAATCCTGCAGTGACATCACACGACCTGTGGAGGATGACGCCAACAATCGGGTAAGCTGCACCATCAAAATCACACCATCAACGTGTTTAAAATGATTCAAACGAGTCAGCTTTGATCCCCTGCATGTACAGGCCACTACCTCATTGCACCTTGCACGAAGTGTGAAGATAGCTCCGCCCAATATGGAGCAATGCACACAGACTGTAGGGCTCTATTACCCATCAGCCACTGAGCTGCAGAAGAAGGAGCAGCAGAGGGTGCTACAGTTCACTAGACAGCAGGCGCTGAGTGACCACCGCCCGCCACTGACCACCATCAGTCCGGGCCGAAGGTAAAACACCACCGACTGCATTGTCTCTCAGTGTGGTGGGTTTTGGGGGCGGGGTTACAGAGGGGCAGTCCTGAGTGTGTGACACCTGCCATGTTCAGGTTACTGGAGGAAGCAGCTGGATCACATATGTGCACACCTGAGGAGCTACGCCCAGAACAATGCCCCCTTCAGGGCCCTGCTGGGAGAACCTCGTCTGGGCCGGGTAAATCACACCTCACCTTGCTCCACACCTGTGTGGCAGTGACATCATCGTGTGTTAAATCAGCTGTCAGAAGGTGATTTTGCTTCATGTCATTTCCTTTCAGATGGTGTCAGCAGTGATTCAGGAGGATCGGTACGAAGTCAGTCTGACCGTCAGCTTCGTGGCAGCTGGACAAAAAGAAAAACAGGTGTGTTTGGGACACCTGAATGCCGAAACACAATGCTTATTGAACGAGTTTAATGAGGGAGGTGTGGTTTCAGGTGGGTGCTGAAGATGGCGGTGTGGGACCTGCAGGTGTAGGATCTGAGTCCATCGATTTGAACGAGACTCTGAGCAGCGTCACAGAGCGAACAGGTGTGACAGGTGAAGGCCCGTGTGACTCGCATACAAACTTACAGAAGTTAGGCTGAACATTTGAAGAAAGCTTTTTGTAATCCATCAGATGTTGTTGAGGTTATTGATGTAACTTCACTCAGCAAACTGGAGCTCAGCCTGTTAGTAACTGCACAGCCACCATATTATTGGTCAGATAATGTAACGGGCCGTGTGGGCCACTGGTTAAAGGTGGACTCAAATGCACAACTGGGGAAACTGACAGATTTTCCACAATGTGAGTCCAGTTAGTGAGAGTGAACAGAGGTGTGAGAGCTTACTTGGAGGACTGAAGGAGATTTCCTGAGGGGGCGTGAAGAGATTTGGCTTTTTGTAGGACCAGAGGAGATCAGAGGGTGGGCAGGCAGGTGAATAGGTGAGGAGAGTGTTCCAAAAGAAGTTTGCAGGAGAAACAGACTAGCTCAGTGGAAGCAGGTAGCAGATTCTGGTGAATAACACACCTCGGCCATAGACAGTAGAAGCAGGGAGACACAGGAGTTAGCACAAGGAGTAGACTAGTTCACAGGAGTACTGTAAATGAGCCTGATTATCACACGAAGGAGGCACACAATCTGGCAGCAACTGGGTGCTTGAGCTGGTACTTAAATGCGGGGCGTTAATGAGACTCATGAGAAGCAGGTGGTCAGCCTGAGGCCTGGAAATCCAGCTCCACCCAAAAGGCAGAGAAACCTCTACTCACTCAGGGAGAGCTAGAGACAAACAAGTGCAGGACTGTGATAGATAATTGCATTAAAAATGCTCCAAAAGACTCCAACAGCACAAACACACAAACATCAAATGGTTATGGTTTGAATATGAAGAACTTAAAAATCTGACTGAAGAACAAAAAAATAAAATCAATCAAGTAAAATCCAGCTGTGGGAGTTTGTTTTCATAGCCTGTGGTGCTGGCCAATCAGAACAGAGTAGAACCTTAAAGAGGCGGGAGCTCTTTGTTTTGTATAAATTAGAGCTTATCAGAGTTAAAATACTCAGAAATATTTACTCAAGTATTACATATTTACTATAAAATATGATATTGCTGTACTTGCTGGAGGTCAGTGTTGAAATTTTTACTGCAGTTACACATCAAAAAGTGATGAGTCACTGCTGAGCTGATAATCAATAAATCATTAAGGTATTGATTAATTTTTCTTGTTTCTCGTGCTTTTATTTTTCATTCATATGAGCTGATCAGAAGCTGTTGATCAATCTGTGCTTTTATTTTTGTGTCGGACAGGAAGTGATCAGTTTTCAGGTTTGCCGAAACTCTCCAAACCGACCCTGACATCCAAACCTGTGGTAAGACCCCCCCCCCCCCCACACACACACATACAGCTGGGTGCGGTTCTCTCCCTGATTTTTTCTTTCTTCCTCCTATTCATACTCCTCTCTGATTGGCTATGTGGCTGCAGGTGAAAGATTGTCAGCTGCTGAAGGAGCTGGGTCCCTGTCGAGGTCAGGTTGCCGTCATCCAGCAGCTCCTGGACCAGGTATGCGTCTGCACCCAATCAGCAGTCTCCTCAGGGTCACCTTACATGGTTTTCATCTGTGTGCATTCATTCAACAGGGGGCGAACCCTTCCTGCTGTGGGAACGATGGCCGACATGCCCTGGCAGTTGCTGTGGTGAACGGTCACCATGACGTCCTTCCTGTTTTGGTGCAGCGAGGAGCCGATGTGGACCAGCAGTCTGGACGGTAAGAGAAGATCAGAACAGGAAGAGGTTTTTATTTCCCACCATAACTTTATAAAATCAGCAGAAAGAAATTTACATCTCCTCCACCTGTCTGCCGGAGTTTTATTCTAACACTGAACCTGCAGGAGGTCCAGCAAGTTAGTCTAAAGGGGTGGACTCACTGTCACAGCATCTGCTCACAAATCTTCCTTCATGCATTCGGCTTTTACTGTGGTCTCTGATGGACCGAAACTCTGAGATGATGCCTTCTCCTCTGTCAGTACCCTCTCAGCAGCTGTTTGTGGGGTCAGGATGTGACAGATGCTGATGAGCTTAAAAATAGTTTCAATGAGGATCAGATCTGTTGGAGGGGGCAGAGGAAAGATAAAATAACTCTGGAGACACATTCATCTTTAAAACATCGATGAACTGGTAGTGATGCCCGCTACCAGATATTCTAATGGTGAACTCCTCCTCCTCCTCAGGATGAAGAACACTGCTCTCCATGAAGCTGCTGCTCTTGGCTCTGCAGGTCTGCCGTGTGCTGAGGTGCTGCTCAGGTGAAGTACAGAGTCTGAGGTAAAGGGCCGCCTCCTGCTGAGCGCCCATAGGCATGTAGTTTAGAGTGAAACACGTTTTATTAGATCACAAACAAAAGTTGATTTGGCACCACTGTGCCAGATGACCAAAGTAAGGTTACCGAGGTGACGAGTCTGAAATCTGACGCCTGCTTTTTTTTGTGTTTCATAGACGGAGGTCTGAAGTTACAAGTCATCACTGAATGCAGCAAAATACCTGCAGTTGTTGCAACTCCCAAGTCTTGATGTCATAATGAGATCATCCTCTCATTCTGTTTTCAGCTGTAAGGCAAACCTGAGGCGGAGGAACGCCGCCGGTCAGACGGCGTACGATGTGGCGGTGAGCTCGGGCTGCAGCAGCATGGTGTCTCTGCTGGCGGCTCAGACTGGACTGGACTTACTGGGCCACCTGGGAAAGACAAACTGAACCTGGGTGTTTTCTTATAGGTTTGAACATGAAGTGATGCGTACATAGAGCTTAGAGAGTGACATCACTTCCTGTCAGCGTGTACATGTCGGGTCTCAGGGATGGTTTGAGTAAATAAAATATTTTCAGATGTGCCTTTTTTTTTATTACAGCTGTGATCAAACTGTTCAGTGACTCCGCCCATAAAAAAGAACAACGCATACCTCATCCTGTTTATGGCACCGCTACTTCCTTTTCCTCTCACAGGACCAAAATCAATTTCTTGTTTGATTCAAGCAGACCTGAAACCAGCAGCTCATTAGGAAACTGAGGTCAGACGTGAGCTGAGCAGGATGCTCACTTTCTCACAGACTTCTAGCTGATCAGACTTCAGAGGAGTCGCCCCCTGCTGAACATTAGAGAGAATGCAGGTTTGAGGCCTTGAGCTGTTTGTGTTTCCTGTAGGAGGCTGTACTGGGAAAAAAAAAATTGAGCGCCCAAACCAAACTGATTTTCTGTGATTTATTGAAAGAGAGTAAAACTTCACACCAGCACTGACAAAAAGCAAAAATAACTGTGGATAAAAGCTCATCCTGTTAGCCGTGGGGAGTTTCAGTTCCCACCATCATGAAGGCACCATCATCAGCATGATGATGACATGTGTCATGACCTCAGACACAGCTGACATTTTAGTTTTCTCATCTTAACATATTCTTTGTACAAGAAAATTACAATCCAACATTAGAGCTGAAACAGTAATTTTCCATCACAGGGGCGATGTCGTCTCATTTGAGGCTATTTAATGCTTCAGGCTGACTTTCATCTGGTACGAGGACAATGGCGACACATGGATCCTCCAGATATGTTTCAATCATCCAGTCAGAACTTCAGGCTCAGTAACACTTCATATGCATATATGCCATCGTCAGATTAAAAAGCATCAGTTTGACAAAACTAATCATAAATAACATCTGTACAGTCTTTACAGAACCATCTGCATGGGTCCATCCACACTGAACTCGGCATGAACACAAGCACACTGGCACATACTCTTCTGCAAAATCACACATTTTCTTTTCCCAGCTACACAAACTGCTCAGGAATAAATGGAAAATATCACAAGTGAATATCAAATTTTTTAAAATGACTTCTGAGAAGCCTGACTGATTATTCAATGGACTTCCTCCACTTTTCATTAAAATTATGCTCATTCTTCTTTGAAGGAACATTTAGATCAGAAAGAAACTGGAAGTTCATTAGTCACGAAACTTTGATTGGATGATTGAAGCGTATCTGGAGGATGTGCGTGGCCATTGTCCTTGTACTTGATGAAGGTAAGTCTGAAGCGTTGTGGTTAGTGAGACAGTATGCAAGGGTCAAGAGTTCAATTTCCTCTGAAACACCTGTTGCCCCTTCAGGTGTGCGAAGATTTTTGAATTACTTCATTTGAGACTTCAGTTCCCCCTGCTGGACGTCCTGCCGTCTCCTGGCAATAAATCAGGTGTTGCGTTAACACCTGACATCACATGAAGAGTCTGACCTCTGCAGCGCGTCTGCAGGTTTCCTCCTGATGAAGTGAGCGCGTACAGCATCGAGGAGTCAGATGTTCAGATTGCACAGCTGCTTCCAGCATAGAAGCAGAAAAGTTCAGATCAAAATGAAGCCAAAAGACTGATGTTTGACCTTTGACTTGATCAAACACCCTAACAGTGAGTCTGTTTGTTTCATATTCACCTGTTCAGGACGTGGTGGCTCCACGGCACTTCCAGGAGTTCATGAATGAAGAGTCACATGTTAGAAAATAAAACATTGATTCTGAGGCTCATCCTTTTAATGTTGTACAGTCTTTACCTTACAATATAAAGCAGAGTGAGGCAACTGTTTGCTGTGATTTGTGTAGCTGAGTTTAAGAAATCTGTGTGTGTGTGTGTGTGGCTGCAGATATTTAAACCTGTTTGTACTGAAGGACTCTTCACTCCCGCCACAGGGAGCTTCTGGTTTCTGCAGTGTGTGTGTGATTCTGTCTGTAACACAATGGGTCAAAAAGATTTGAATAAATTCTGATAAATCTTTGTAGGGGTGCAGAGGTCAGAAGTCATTATTAGTCCAAAATGGACAAAAAGCCTCATAACACAGAAACTATGATTCTCACAGGTGTGGAGTGTGTTGTCAACATATAGAAAGCACCATATAAAAATATTATCACATTTAATGACAGAAATCACTTCAATCATCAGTGTACTCAGATTATTTAATTTAAATAATATTTTTAATGCTAAAATATAATTATTGTTGTTGTCCATGAGTTTTCAAATGTACTGTTTTATAAAATAAAGCACAATATTATTGACTAAGATGCCAGGTTACAGGTATTTACCTGCAGCCCTGAACAGGTAGGATGCTGTACTTGATTAATTTCTGACCTCTCAAGAGAGGTCCAGTGTGCCGGCTCATAGTCAGGTATAAAATTCAGTTTATTGCTGAATGAATATCATTTAGTTTTAAACATTTTTTTTTTTGGCTGATTTCTAAAAATATTAATGTGGAAGCTGGATGTTGTTTTGGGTAGGGCTGCAGGGGAGAGGTGGGGCAGTGAGTTTTGAGAGGGGCATTGGATTGATAGTGTGTTTTGTCTTTTTATGCAGTAGCTGGCATGAGGAGAGCTGAACCGAGGTGAGCTGAGGTGGATGCCTGCCAAGAAACCGAAGTGTGTAGAAGTATAAAAAGAGAACACAATAAAAGGGTATTGTGACATACACCCCTCTGTTGCTGCGTGTTTCGGGACTGCCTAAAGGCTTTACAGTTAGTTAAAAACAGTTTTTCTGTTTTTATGACAGGTGATCTAAGGCATTTCTTAAAGGAGACATATGCAAAATCCACTTTTTTAGCCATTAAATACATTTTTTGTATACTTTAAGTGCTTAGGAGTGCAGGAAATTTAAATTTATTCTCTCCTGGTGCTGCTTAGATATCTTTTTGGGTCATATTTTTCAGTCTGTTCAGTTTTCTCTATTCACTGTTACGTTTTCTTATCTGTTATGTCACAGTATTTGCTGTGTAACTGCTAAACAAGGACATGGACTTCTGGCTTACCGATTTCGTCAATCTGCCTTTTTTTTTTCTCCTCGCAACAATTTTGTAGTCCAAGTTCAGTTACGTCAAAGTTGCAAGCAGACAAGTCAAACTGTTCGGTTGTTGGGTGTATTAACCCACACGATAGTCTTCTAGTGGAGGTCTGTGACATCCATTCAGTAGCAGTTATGTTCACGTGTTCCTGCTTTAGTTTGACAAACCAGATCCAATCGAGTGGAAACGAGATGCGAGTCAGACAGAGGAGACCAAACTTTCTGCATAACTTTGGTTTTATTGTTTCAGAAATAAAAACAGGAAACAAAGACATTTAAAGGCTACACCAGTTTATCTGACTCTGCTCTGAGGACAGTCCTGGGAGGGAGTTCCTGGGCCCAAATGCTTCTCAAAGCACCAACAGTCACACTGCTATCTCCAGCTGAAGGACTGAGGCTGCACACCTCCTTCACGTGAGCAGGTCTCAGAGGCTCAGCGTCTTAGTCGCAGGAAGAAGGCGTGGCGGCACTCTGTGCTGTCCACAGGATAATATTTATCGTAGAAGTCCAGGATGTACTCCTCGGCTTTGAAACCAAACTTCTGGTACAACAGCATGGCGGGATTACTGGCCGATACGTGCAGCGTCACATCCTTCCCCATACATGTCTGACGACCACACAAACACAGCATCAGGACCATTAGATCAGCACAACCACACAAAATCCCCGTCACCTGAAGATTCATACCTGGATCAGATGGTAGATCATGAAGGTCCCAATACCGGCCCTCCTCCACTCAGGATGGACCAGCAGGAAGGAGATGTAGGCCTCGTTGTATTTCACGTCTGGCACCATGAAACCAAAGCCAATGACTACCTTCTTGTAAAGAACGACCACGCTGAAGTCTGGGTATTGCAGGCACTCGGACAGATCCACACCTGGAGGAAGAAACACATGAAGGCCTGACTCACGGCAGGACACTGCCCCTACGGCAGGAAGAGGTAAGTGTGCTACCTGGCCAGAAGCTGTCGTGACACATGGCGTTGACAGAGGGGATGTGGTTTGGACGGACGTAGCAGTAGTCAATGGGCGCATCGGATTCGGGGACCCAGCCAGGCTCCTTCCTGTGAGGGTACGCTCTGATCTCTGCCAATAGCCTGAGCTTCACTGGACGACTCTCGTAATCCCTCCTGGAAAAGCAAGAACACACAACTTTGAATCTCCAGAGGTTTCCTGACTCCACCTGACCAGATTTTTCCAGACTTGCAGGAGGTTTTGAGGACTCCTGGGCTTTCCCTAATTAAAGCTGTCAGGATTCACTCTGCCCAACTAAAGGTCCGGACTGCTTTTATTCTAAGGAAGGTTCTGGAGGATCTCTGTCTGATGCAGAGTTAGAGGACTCTTTCTCCTGCAGGAGGTTTACCTGATGTAGGGTTTGAGGATACGGGAGGTGTACGGACTTTTGATGGTCTGATCCAAACTGCCTTCGGCTCCCATCAAACGATGCCAGAAGGACACAGACTGCTGCTGGATGCCTCTTCTACTGGAAAAGCTGGTCTTCAAAACACAAACAGGTGACGTTCAGCATGCATCACATAACCTGCAGATACAGGAGCTGCTGTTGTGATGAGGTGCTAGAGCACTCTATCACAGTGAACTGACAGGAAACATTGGGAGTTTGAGGATTGTGGTTACCTGGAAGCGATCGAGAATCCGCAGCTCCTGACTGCTGGTGCAGTACTTCCCTTTGACTCCACTGCCCATATGTGTTCCCGCCTCCTGGGCGCCATAGATCCCACCAACCAGGCTGAGGGTGGCACTGACTGCCCGGTCAATGTCCAGCAGGGGAAGCCCTCTCTGCCGCTTCGCCTGGCGAACCAGCAGCTTCCTGTGGAGGCGTTTTGCCTGCGGGGTGACGGCTAAAGCGAGCGGGCAGGCATCCAGCCGTCGCAGCAACATCCTCTCCTCGTACAGACTGAGGGAGGTGTAACGAGGACTCTGGGAGGCGCTGGCAGTGCCGTCCACTTTCTCAGGATGAGTCATCCTCCTCCGCTCATGTCCTCCCGCACCAACTGTGGACAGGGGAGCGCCTACACTTCGTCCTACGGGCTCTTCAAAGTTATCCTCCCTATCGCGACTATCGTCGTCCTCACTCTCTGCTTCACGTTTGATATGAGGTGGAGCCGGCCGGAGCTTCTTGCGGGTGACTAGGTTGGCGCAGGTAGGGGGGATGCACTCTGTCCCTGGGTCAATCATCCCCTCCGTCTCCAGCTCCTCATCGTCTGGAAGTCAAGGTAGCAGAACACGCTATCCATGGTTATGTCACAATAAAACAATACAAGCCCTGGACAAAGCAGGTGTTAACTTACCGTGGAACAGTGCCTGTGGCGGCATGGCATCAGGGATGAGGTCCGCCTCTGACAGCAGACTGGGCGTAGCCGAATGTGAGGCCGGCGTTCCTGGGGCAGAGAAGTCAGGTGAAGGAGACGGTGACGGGCTGGTGAGCGGCGTTCTATCTGAGGAGCTGAGGGAGGAGAAATCAATGACCTCGCCTTTCTCCAGGACAAGATCAGGGCGCCGACTGGCACATCCACCTCGGCCTCCGCCCAGTTTGACAGGTGTGGAGGAGGCGCTACGGTCCGTGTATCCTCCTGCCGCCTCCTTCTGGGCCCGCCGGATGTCTTTGGCCTCCTGGGTGCGAGAGCGCTTCTCCTTCAGCTGCATGGCGTTCTCAACGGGGTTGCGGGCCCCTCGTTTGCGCAGACCCTCCACAGTGATGATCGGGTCCAGGACAGGTTTGGAGGCTGTAGATAAAGAACACAGAAGGTCAGAGGTCAATGGAAACCTTCCACCAGGGTGCTGACTTTCAAGCACAGCCTACCCTTAGTCTTTGTTATAGATTTGTCCACTTCTGGTCGGAGGGTTGGAGGTCTGTTGTGGACCAGTTTCCACCAGCCGGGCTCACCAAACTCCTGCGCTCCGGAGCGGAAGAAGGCAGGGCTGCCGACTGACAGGCAGCCAGCCACCGTGCTCCACCACGTCGATGTCTTTTTCCTGCAAACAGAGTTAAGAGTGCAACATGTATGTGATCGAGAACACTGTTATCAATAAAAAATGAAACTTTATTGTTCATCTTTGTGCTAACCTTGTTCCCAGCAGGAAGTTCCAGTGCCGACCAATGAAAGCGCAGATGTCCTCTTTCCACCTGAAGTAGCCCTGCCGGCCCGTCCCCTCCAGAGACAGGTTATACATGGCCAACATCACCACCTGCCACAGGAAGCACCTGCTGTCAGTGAACGGTGTGTCTTGAGGTGTGTGACTGTGTGGGTGGGGTTACAGTCCTACCTGCTGCCAGGTGAGCCTCATCCTCTCAAAGCTCTCCTTGCCGTCCTCGGAGCAGTTGAAGCAGATAAATTTGAAGAAGTTGTCTCCCTTCAGGTAGCTTGGCTGTTCGCTGTGGAGTTGAGCTGAAAATGATCAGAGGTACAAGAGTCAATTCAAATCAATTCAGTTTTATTTATACAGCACCAAATCACAACAGTCACCTCAAGGCATTTTATGTTGTAAGAAAGATCCTACAATAATACAGAGAAAGCCCAAGTGTCAAAATGGCCCCCTATGACCAAGCGCCTGGCGACAGTGGGAACGAAAAACCGGCAGACCCAGGCCCAGTCATCTGCCGTAACTGTCAGACAGGACAAAAGACATGCTGTGGAAGAGAGCCAGAGATTAATAATAACTAATGATTAAATGCAGAGTAAAAATAGGTGGATGAAAAGAAACACTCTCCCAGCAGCCTAGGTCTATTACAGCAAAACTAAAGGAGAATTCAGGGTCACCTGATCAGCCCTAACCACAAGCTTTATCAAAAAGGAAAGTTTTAAGCTTAGTCTTAAAAATAGAGAGGGTGTCTCTGACTCTTTGTCAGCCTGCCTATGGCGCTGAAAAGAAACCTGAGGTTGTTCTTACTTTCTTCAATCAGTGATGAACAGTAAGAGTCCTAGCTTTATGGAGGGCTTTTTTTTCAGGCTAAATGAAGACCTTCTAAATTACTGAGAGGCCATTTCCTCCTCAGCTTATGGGTCATCTGCTTTAAGCTGCACGTTTGTGAATTATACCACGGAGTCATGCACTTCTGATTTGAGGCTTTCCTTTTCAGAGGAGCCACAGCATCCAGAGTCCATACGCAGTGAGGATATGAAACTACTGATGAAATAATCAACCTCTGTGGGAGCAGAGTTTAGGTAGCTGCTCTGCACTGCCAATTGAAACTAATAATAAGTCAAGCTGCTGTTCACACACCCGGACCCTTCCTGCACACCTGGCAGCTTCTGGGGGTCAGGGTAGGGCTGGGCAATATGGACCAAAAATAATATCACATGGGCAGTTTAAAAAAAACAAAAAACATTCAGCTGTAGATGTACATGAGAAATTGCTCAAAAATAAACTATTGGTATATTTAAATAATAATGCTCCTCAAATATATTAATGATTTTTTCCTTACTAAAATGTAAACAGAACAACAGCAAAAAGCTGACTTATTCTTTGAAAAGCCAGTCTGGTGAAGCAGACTGGCTTTTCTCCTGTACATCTAGTACTCAAATACCAAAACATGTAAACAGACTGAATGAATAAAACGCCATCCTTCAGTCAGCAGGGTTATAGCTAGCTCAGTAAATCTATAGACATATGCACTGACATATAACAGCAACGGGCCCACCTGCTCAATGCGGCGTCTACGTATCCGCCGGCTGCGTCATTAATACATGAAAAAGACTCACTTCCGGTAGTACCGGACTTACGGTACAACCCAACACCCACGTACTTTTGGGGGTCCGGGCGACACCAAAGCATAGGACCGGACGCAGTACGAAGGCTGTATGGACACAACACACAGCGACAGCGGAGGATTTCAGGTTTCAAAACGTCACTAAGTGTGCAACACTGCCTGACCCACGTGAGCATAATCCACTGCGTGGTGGGGTGATGTACTTAAGCCATGAAATTAGCATATTGTGATATAATTTATTTTCCCGAGCAAGAATTTTTTACCGGTATTATCGTGAATGATATGATATGGCCCAGCCCTAGGTCAGAGACATGAAACTGCAGATCAGGAGCTGGACTAACAAGTTCCTCTGTGAGAGACTCTACTGCTCCATTGGATTTGATCCGACCACATAAAAGAAAATCAGCCTGAAGCTGTCAGGTAACCTGTAGCTTCAAAAGTGCTGCTCATCCAAACATTTGAAGAAAGTTGAGGATGGAGGTCAGAGGGCGGTCTGCACACAGCTGAGCTCCAAACATTGCAGCACAACGTTCATCCAACCAACTTCAGACTGGATAAGCTTTCCACGCCCCTCTACAAAGGACCCACAGCCAGGATCCAAACAAAAATCAGAACTTCTAGCAGTTGTCACATTCCAGTTTATTCCCATTTCAGAGCCAAACAGCAATGGGATGAGCTGATTTTATGAGGCGTCACCCACTTCACCTGTCAGTTTTACCTCGCTGCCATGCTGTAAACCTGTGAAATAAATCAGAAACAAACTCTGTGCCCCCTGCAGGTGGGATGCCGTCTCGCACCAACAGAAATGGAGCACTGCGATTGGCTGTCTCACCTGCGGGGATCCACTTGTGGCAGCGGTCGCAGTAGAAGGACATGTCCTCGCAGGCCCAGCCCCCGTCAGCCTCCTCACCCACGTCACTGGTCAGGGAGTCCCCACTCTGGTCATGTGACAGGTCCACTGAGCCCTGGTCCTCCGACTCCACGATCAGCAGCGTCTCTCCCTCCACCTCCCCCTCCTCCAGACCCTCCGAGGCTGATGTGCAGGCAGCCTCATCCTCACCGCCCACCAGCTGCTCACCACTGCTGTCCATCGCTGTGCGTCAGGTACAGCACACCTGAACAGTAGAATACCACAGTTTATACAAGAGCATTAACAATACAGGTAACACAGGACACTCAGATGGTCAAGTAAGTATCAGAAGAGTCAGCGACATTACAGCACAGGTTCATGAGAGCATTTACCTGGCTCAGGTGTCCTTTGTGCGCAACTGGGACTCCCTGCAGAGCTCTCTCCTCTTCCAGCTGTTGGGTCAGGATCTGCTGCTCCTCCAGCAGCCGCAGGTTCTCCTTCCTGCGCTCAAGCCGCTCCAGATCCCGGACCACGCCCTCGCGGAGGCGCTGCACCGAGAAACACAGTTCCTTCTGATTACCGACTACAGGTGGCAAGTGTGACAAGTGAGACGCTAATCAGTCTCTGACTCGAGAGATTCGCTCTTAGTATGTGAACACCTTAAAGCCAACCTCAGGTGTTATCACTTTACTTTAGGACTGGTGACTTCACAGAAATCACACACCAGGAAACGTTCCATCAAAATAAAAGCATACCTGTAAACCTCTCAGCGTCTCATAAAAAACCTGAGAGTAACACCGACTGCCCTCACTGCAGCTTCTCTTTCACCTGAATACAAGTGAAGACAAATGCAGCCTGATTAATTCAAGCTGCAGTACTTCCTAAATGATAAAGGAAGCCCGGGTGGGACAGTGGTGGAGCAGAAGACCACATGCAAATGGTGCTCTTGGACTCGCAGGTTCGAGTCTCGGCCTGTCCCCGATTTGCCCGCGCATCTTTCCCCTATTTCCTGTCTATCTTTACTTGATAAGAAAAGAATGATCACATTCAGACTGTGTCTTTTATTTTGAAAACCTGCGCAGGAAGCAGTTTCTGGCTGCTGTTTATCTTCAGCATCGTCTTTATTTATCGTTTTCATGTCTGTCTGACGTCAGCTATATCCGTTCAGGTAAGTTTAACCAACCACCTGTCTGTTAGCTTTAGCCTCTTAGCTCCAGTCGCGACCTCCTGCTCCGTCACACAGACGCTAAACTTTTAGCCCAGTCCGGCCCGGCTTACCTCTCTGTCCCAGGCCTGTTTGAGGTGGACCGCGGCCACAGTGCTCACAGTCAGAACCACGGAGACGCACAGGACCGCTTTAGAGGCCGCGGACATCACGCTGTCTCAGCTCCGGCTAACCAGCTGGTAACTGCGGGTCCTGCTGCTTCCGCTGCGGGTCAGCTCGCAGGGGCTGTACCGCCCCCAGCCGGCCGGCGTGTGAACTATCAAAAGAACAGCTTCTTCCTCAGTCTGGTGGTCCTGCTTTTGATGCTCTTCAGCCTCCTACCTGAGGGGAGTAGAACAAAAAGTGTGTGTGTGTGTGTGGTCCTCCGGGGAGGAGGTGGCCCATTTCCTGCAGCTGGAGGTGTAAAGTTACTTCCTCCAAACTAAACTGAGAAGCTGACTCCAATATTCCTCTGTGCAGCCTTCACCAACCTCTGCAGAGCTTTCTTCTGTGCCACACAGCTGCTTCCGTGCAACACAGTGATGCAGGAGCACACAACATTCTCCACCACACATCTGTAGAATGAGTAGAGGACTGTGCTTCTCAGTCCAGCGCGCCTTAGCCTCCTGAGGAAGTAGAGGTGCTGGTGTGCCTTCCTGACCAGATTGGAAGTGTTGTTGCCCCAGTTGAGGTCGTTACTCAGGTGTACACTCAAGTATCTGTACCTGGGGACCACTTCCACCACAGATCCCATAGGAGACGTCATGGATCCTCACAGATTGCAGCCTGCAGGAAGTCCAGGACCCAGCTGCAGAGGGAAGAGCTCAGTCCAAGTGTGAATAGTTTGTGCACCAGGTTCTGTGGAATGATGGTGTTGAAGGCTGATGTGAAATCCACAAAGAGCATATGGACGTAAGAGTCCTTACACACCCTGGTGGGTGAGGGCAGTGTGAACCACAGAGGAAATGGCCCTGTGTGTGTCTCATTTGTTGGTGTAAACACGGTCTAGTGTGTTATTTCCCCCTGTTGGTGTGGTGACGTGCTGGTGAAACTTTGGCAGAATGTCCCTCAGATTTACATGGTTAAAATCCCCCGCCACCACATAAAATGCCTCTGGGTGCTTGTTCTAAAGCGAGCTGGTTATTTAAGATATCTGAATTACCTTTTCAGCATCACTCTGAGACAGGATGTTTCTAATTTTAGAAATACTGCACAAATACAAAAAAGTGGTCCTACATATTGTTTAATGTGTGCACTGAAGGACACATCCTGGTCAAAAATAACTCCAAGATTTCTCACAGTGTTACTGGAGGCCAAGGTAATGCCATCCAGAGTAAGTATCTGGTTCCACACCATGTTTCTAAGATTTGTGGATCCGAGCACAGGAACTTCAGTTTTATCTGAAGTTAGAAGCAGGAAATTAGAGGTCATCCAGGCCTTTATGTCTACAAGACATTCATGCAATTTAACTAATTGGTGTGTGTCATCTGGCTCCATGGATAGATAAAGCTGGCTATCATCTGCATAACAGTGAAAATGTATGCAATGCTTTCTAATAATACTGCCTAAGGGAAGCATGTACAGTGTAAATAAAACTGGTCCCAGCACAGAACCCTGTGGAACCTGTGAACCTTTGTGTGTGAAGAAGAATCCCCATTTACATGAACAGATTGGCGTCTATTAGATAAATATGATCCAAACCACTGCAGTGCAGTACCTTTAATACCTATGGCATGCTCTAATCTCTGTAATAAAATATTATTACTATTAATTAATGGCAAAATATTATTATTTTTCTTCCTGCTCTCAGTGGAGACGGATGTGTTTTTATCTTCTCCCCCAAACTCATTATCTACCCCTGCTTGCTGGTTCGCTGCTTAGAGCGTCTCGTCACACATTCCAGAACTGGAAATTAAATTATGGATCTGGTCAGCTAGTCTCTCAACACTATTGATGATCAAATTCTCATCACAAGGAGATTAGGAGAAGGAGAACCCTCTCTCCTCTGGTCTGACTACATGCCCGGCTGGCTACGTTATGAATTCCCGTGGAGGATGGAAGGATGGAAGATAACGTGCCTGGCTGTACTGTGTGGACATGGCATATATTGGTTTATTGATCCCAGGATTTCTCCTAATTGGACTTTGGGATACCTGGTTTATTGTGAAGTTCTGGGCAGCCGTTCGGGCCCTAGTAAGGCTGCCTGTGAGGGATGCAGAAGCTGTACGAACTCAGTCAGACTCAGCAGAGCTGAATCGAAATGGATTAGATCTGGAGGAGTGTTTGAGTGTCTGTTTCTGTGCAGGAGAGTAGAACCAAAAATTCAGATGATTGGATTTTTCGCCACTGAGAGGTAACCAGAAAACTGTAAGGTCTGTCAGCAATCAGTTATGACAGCCTGTACCAAAACAATTGTAGTATTTGGAATTTGGCTCCCAGACGGCCTTGAATGGCTGTGTATATAAATCGCCTCCTGGAGATGTTATGTAAACAGATGCTCTATGGCCTCACCCCGTGTTGTGACCTGTGCGAACTGGTATCCTGGTGACCAAGGCTGACTATACCATCTTATCATGAACATTATCATGAACTACTAGCTGAGGAAGCTGGCTTGCCTCCACAGTATCCTGGCTCACTCATTTCTGCTGGCACAGCCCCTCCCTTCCCCACCCCATTGCTCCCCTACTGTTTATGTGCTTCTACGCTACTATGCAGTATGAGTTTTTTTTACCCTCATACTGTGCCCCCTATTATGGGGCAAAATATGAGATGTTTTTTTTTTCTCCTCACCTATCCTATTTGCTTTGTTTCCCTCTTATCTTTTGAAATGGCGGCACCTTTGATGGCTGCAGCCGCAGACACTGTCTCCCCTGTTTGTTTTGATTTGTCTGTCCTCTTGGATGGGTGTTCTGGAACTTCTTTTCGTTGCATGTTTCATGTAATGACAATAAATTGATTCTGATATTATGGTCAACAGTATCAAAAGCTGCACTGAGGTCCAACAGGACAACCACGGAGATGAGTCCACTGTCAGAGGCTGTAAGAAGATCATTTGTAACCTTCACTAATGCCGTTTCTGTACTGTGATGAATTCGGAAACGTGACGGAAACTCTTCAAATAAACCGTTCCTCTGCAGATGATCTGTTAGCTGTTTTACAACTACTCTTTCAAGGATTTTGGAGAGAAAAGGAAGGTTGGAGATTGGCCTATAATTAGCTAAGACAGCTGGGTCAAGTGATTACTGCCACCTTGTAGGCCTGTGCTACATAGCCAATTAAAAAAGACACATTGATAATATTTAAGATTGGAGCATTAATTAATGGTAGAACTTCTTTGAGCAGTCTTGTGTGAATGGGGTCTAATAAACACATTGATAGTTTGGAGGAAGTAACTATTGAAGTTAACTCAGAAGATCAATCTGAGAGAGTCTAAATAAATCCCAGCACTACTGAAAGCAGCGGAACATAAAGAGATTTCTTAGAGTAAAACTTATTATAACCATCCCAAATAGTTAAAATTTTATTCCCCACTCCTGACACAAAGCCATCATCAATGGTGCTCTGATATCAGGATTCACCATGGCAACAGGTAAAAGAGCAGAGCCTCCATCTGAATCCAGAGCAGCAGGAATATCAACGGGTGTCAGAGTATATAAAATTTATATCAAAAATATTTAAATCTTTCATGCTGTCTGTGGTTTACCCAGCTAGTTTTTATAAATGATTTTAAATCTAATTATTCGACTGTAACAGTGACAGAAGCTGAAGCTAAAAACCAGTCAGACTGATAGACCTGAGAGTCCAACCCTGGTTCAGCTGATCTTCATTTTCAGACTCTGATGTGTTTTCCACTGAAGTCAGAACAGGTTCAGATGGTCTGCAGACACTTGTTTCTATCCATTTTAACAATAAACATTCACATTGATTTCATACAGCGGGGTGGAGATGAGTGTCAGGGGTGATCTGTGACAGAAGGAGAGCAGCAAGAGTAAAAGGGAAGGTTTACAGGATGGTAGTGAGACCTGCAGTGATGGATGGTTTGGAGAGAAAGTCTGACCTGGAAAACTTGTTTTTTAAATAAGGGGTAGAGCTGCACATGGAAGCCCCACATCACACAGGCTAACTTTATTCCAGCAGTAAATAGAGGAACATTATGTAAATAATTTCAGTGTGTTACCATCTGCAACATCATGAAAATGGAGCCTGAGGATCTGACTCTGAGCTGCTGTCCACTCCTCAAATGTAGCTCATTAAATAAAAGAACAAATTGCCATCAAACTGGGATCAGCACATCTACCAGCTCAGGTGCAGCAGGAGGGAGGGGTCAGAACACAGGTGAGGTGCATAATCTGTTACCATGGTTTCTGACTCAGCATTTAAGTTAAAGCTTTCTGGTTAAGAAAAACCAGAGTTCATTTATCTGGAAGGACACCTGCTGTGTGCTCGTCTCTCCTTCACATCTAGTGTTTCAGACTGAATTTATCTTCAGGTGTGAAAAACGAAGGACCAGTGGACGGATGAAATTGAATTTTATTGATCAGGAACATAAATAGGACGAAGGTGTCACTGTACACAAACCAAAGTCCAAATAAATAGAGTCACAGCAATAAATTAAAGCAGGACGTGGACAACAGACTGCAGTTCGATGGCTATTTACACTCATTTTATACACAATTTGTCACTCGTTTCACGCCTCACTTCACATTCTTCTTCACATTTCAGGAACTTCAGGAGGAACTTTATTAAAAAACAAAACAGCAGTGGCTCATTTTTAGAAACCTTCAAGTCAGCACGGTGCAAAATATAACAGTCACAGGTCGCTCAGCAGCTCTCCAGCAGCCCTTGACCTCTGAGGCCTGAGGGGCTCCGTTCGGTTCTGTTGGGTCCGACACACAGAGTTCGGCTGGACTCACGAAGACCGAACATCAGCATCTGGTCCTTCCACAGACCGGATCTCGAACAGGAAGCAGGTTACTTCCTCAGAGCTGCTGAGCTGAACCTCGAGTCTCAGACTCACACCTCGGCTCTCTGCCACCTTCAGGTTCATGTGCGTACAATCATGGGCGGAGCGGCAGGGAAGTCGACGCCGCACCGCGAGTCGACAACAAAGAACACGACGCCTGGACACGACGCTGCAGAGCTCCGGCGTGCAGCCGCCCGCCGATGCCAGCGAGCCGGCGGCTGCAGCTTTCATAGTCCAGCTCTGTGTCCCCACACACACACACACACACCAAACAAAACGAAGCAACAAAGTCTGATGTAAACATTGTTTTAGGAAAACAAACACACACATACACACACCTGAGACTACCTCCTCGCTGTTCCATTGCTACACTCAAACATAAAGAACTCAGTTACTGTGCGAAAGCCACGCCCCTCCACCATTCTTTGTGATGATGTCACCGCCAGCCAGGTCACTTTCCACTTGTTTTTCAAGCTTTTAGCACTCACGCGAAGAAGCAGCTGCAACACGATGTTTTCCGCATCTGTCCACTAGGGGGCAGAAACGTAAAGACAGCCGTGAGCAAAGCGCCATTAATGCGTCTGTCCACCAGGGGGCACATAAGCACCCCATTGCTCCAAAAGGCTCAACTAAAACTACCATGTGGAGCGCGACCAACGAGCCTGTTCATCTCCTCTGAGCTAACCTCAGTTCACAGAGGGGGCGCACTGAGCTCGTCCTCAGTGAAAAACTGTAAATGTCCAGCTGCTTTCAGATAAAATAATTTAATTTCCACAAATAAAGTGACTCTTCTGTCTTGCACTTTAACACTAGTGTCCTGCCAATGCATGATGATGGTCGATTAACCACTTAGGACAGCACGTCCTCCCTGATGGCGCCCATTTCTAAACGCTAACTCCAGCAGATCTTAGGAGCTGTGCTGTGACCAAAGACTGTTTCAAAATGAAGCCAATGTGGACGCGCCTTAACCCTGCATTCTGTCCATGGGCACCAGGGGGCACTAGCTGCAGCTGCAAAAAGGCTTCCAGTCCTGGAGAAGTCTGCTTTCTGACCTCTGTCACTCATTCTGGATCATACTGAATTAAAAAAAAAGAAAGAACCCCATGTTGTAGATATTGGTCGTACAATGATTCAAAATGGAAGATTATCAATCACAAGTCGTTAGCCAAAGAGTGTGTGGTTTCTCTGTCACACCTGCCCCTTCTCTATCACAGCCAATAGTGGAAACAAGGCTTCAAAGCAGGGCTTCAGAAACCTGAGGCTCACATCAGAGTAGCTCTGCCCACCTGTGGCTGATCCTCTCAGAAACCAGTAAGACATCTAGAAATGGGACGCCCTCGTCTTAGGGTTTTATCAAAAACGGGGTGAACCATTTTGCTCTGTAGCTCCATTAATTCTGGATTAGCTTGAGAGGCCCCCCTGTGGAACAGGAAGTCCACAGACTGGGCGTTCGCCACGTGGGCAGAGATCTTCACCTGTAGTCCAGAGTATGCGTCAAAGTGCTCTTCTTGCAATGCCGCTGGATCATTTATCAGCTTTTACCTAATGTGCACTCATAGACCCAGCTGGCGGATGTCATCATGCGGCGGGGATCCATCCTGAAAAAGATCTGCAGCTGAGGACACACTGAGGAGAAATAAATAGATGGGTCAAACCGACTGGGTTTCGGATGGTGATCGGTTTCATCTCTGCATCCCTACAGGGTGATTCTGCTAGCATCACACACAGAGCAGGGGAAACTAACAATAGCATTACCTTCGACGTTTCAGAAACACGTTCACATAACAGACTGCTAACCCAGGGCTAGCTGGCTCGCTGTAGCCTGCATGCAAACAGCTAACAATGTGCCAGTCCCATGTTTCACCAGCAAGTTATGGGCTCCATGCTAATGATGACTCAGCAGCTCTTTTCCTGGTTCTAAACCAGCCACTGGTGCGAGTGAGAAGCTACGAACAAGTTTAAGTTTACTCAGGTTCATCTCTGCATGGTACTATCTGGCTAACGAGCTAATCAGGTGAGTTTAATTAACTGGAGCCACAGCTAGGCTAACGCTGCACTATCAGGACAACAAACTATGCTATTCGCATTAAAGACACACGCTAACAAGAAAAAGGGCCCGTGTGGTTTTTTTTTTGGTGGAATAGTTCTGTATGGCTTTGTGGACAGAAATATCAGTTATTAGCCGGTTGTTCTAGCTAGCCTAGGGTTAGCGACTGTTCGTCGACTTCAATCACATAAACCCAGCTAATTAGTTCAAAACAGTAGTTATAATATGATCATTAACAGATAAACTGATTATTTTTCTGATGGTGGTGCATCTAGAATGCTGTGGCTCATTGCTGGAAATGGAGAAGGAGCTCCTCATACCATGAGAGATGAAACCGGTGTCCATCTCTTCGCTCCAGTCAGACTCAGTATAAAACTTTATTAATGTGTGCGAGGATGAGAAAGCGTGATTATATATTTCTAAACTTTTGTACCAAATTGATCATTTTGTTGACCTGATTCTACAGTAGACGGATGATGTTACTGGTTACCTGGTGATGGTATAAGAAACTAACACGGACAGACGGACGGATAGCACACACTTCAGAACAGAAAATATTTCCCTTGAGAGTCCCGACAGCTTTGGGCGTTCAGGTAGAACGTCCAGGCGAAAAGCGCTGCTCTTCTGCGTCTGCCCGACACCAAACTACCTGCTGCCGGAAGCATCAGAGTCTTAACAAAGTTTATCCCACCTTTGAAAAGAGTTTTGATTGCTAAGCCTACACAGACACAAACATCCCTGTTCCCTTTGTCAGGTGTTCACGATTTAAGGTAGTTCAGGTGAACTCAAACCAGAAAAGAAAGCATGGTTGTGTGGAGTCCTGTAGGCCAGTGGCGAGGAGCAGTCCAACTTAAGTGGCGACGCTGGACATCCTGGTCCAGCAGGCGGGAGGAAGTTTAGCGTGTTCCCTGGCCAGCACAGTCCTGTGATGAATGACATCGTCCAAAGGTGTGACGATGTTAATCCAGACAGCACTTCTATTAGCATGCAGGTAAAAAAAAAACAAAACAAAAAACTCCCAAGTGATCCGTTGATTGTACCGGCATTAAGGGTCACAGAACAAAGGAGAGGACAAGCCAGCAGGGACTGCGATGCGTTTGTGTCAGCGAGTTTTCTAAGACTACAAGAACTGGCAGTTGGCAAGTTATTTCGTGCTCTGATTCTGGAGTATGGTTAGCAGGTTTTTTTGAGGCGATCACTATGCAGAGGGAAAAAAAGAGCGATAGCATCAGCTCTCACCCCTTGGGGGTGGGGGGTGAGCTCAAGTGACCCGCAGTGGGATCAGAAGTCAAGACACGAGTGCGAACAAACAAAATCCAGCCCAGGCACAAGTTTTTAAACCCCGCCCACCCAACCCAAAAAAAACTTTTGGCTTTGTGATTATATACAGTGGCTTCCTGTGGACACAGTCTTCCGTCCTTTAAAGTTCCACAGGCATGCAGGACTGGATGTTGGCGCCCGGCGCCGTCATCAAAGGTCAGGGTCAAGTCTTCAGGCTGAGAGGGGGTGGAGCTAACCGTGTCAATCTACTGTATGAGTGTTTATGGGTGTAGTGAATTTCCAGTCAGCGTTATTTGTAACTGTTGTGGGGGTATAACCCTCTACTAGCTCCGCCCCCTCCCTCTAGCGCCACCTCCAGCTACTGGTGGACTTCGTTGGCGATCAGACTGTCCTCCCCCGACTGGAAATCCGCCTCATTGATGCTGTTCCCTCCGTTCAGCATCTCCTCGTCCTGGGATGAGCCTCGGTCCTCCTCGCTGCTGCCACCGCCAGGCTCGTCTGAGTTTGGGTCCTGGAGCACCTGTGCGATGTACATCTGCTGCTGCTGCTGGAAGGAAAAGAACATAAAAACATGTCAGCCACCACCAGAGGAGACAGAACTACAAACAGCTCCACCACCACCAGAGGAGACACAGCTATATTAAAGCAAAGCGGAGAGACAAAATCCAGCAAACTGGAAGTGATCCCATGTTTAAACACATAAATATTTTTTTCATTTGAACTGAAAAAACTAAAAATTAAAAAAAAAGAACTTGTTTAGCTGGTTGTAATTCCTAAAACTGGAAGCATTTTATCTTATGAATAAAATCAAGAACTTCAAATGGCTTCTTCCTTTCTATGCAATAATTGGGGAAGCAGTTAAATAAGCTGTGTGTGGCGCTGTCAGGTAAGACCAGATGTTTCAGGGGGTTCCAGTGGATTTTGAGGTTGGTGGTCTTTTTTTTTTTTTTTAACCTTTCGGTGTGGCCACACAGTGTTTTATGAGCTGCATGAGAAGACGATGCTAAACAGAAGATTAGCCAAAGTTCAGGAAAGGCATTCTGGGAGCTTTGTGATAAAACCTCATACTGTCCTTGTTTGCTTTGGTGAACCTGCCTGGCTTTGGGAGCGCACTGCGTAAGGAGGACTAACCTGCGGCCTCATCAGCCCTGATCGCCAGCAGCACTGAGACCTGCTTGGTGGTTGTGTTGATGAAAATGTGGGGGGACAGTTTGTTGTGAACGGAGTAAAGAAAACATCTTAGATGTGTCACCTGAGATTTGGTCGTGGGAGAGGACGAGGGACGAGCTGGACGTCCGTTCTCGACTGCGTCCACGTCATTCTCCTTAGTGTCGATCTGAAACGGAGACACTGCAGTGAGACGCTGGACTTTATATACATTATAAAAACCTTCATCATGCTGCTCCTGTACCTTATAGTTGTGAGCGCTGAGGTACTTGAAGTGTCCAAAGCAGACGTGCGAGAGGCAGACCACAATGGTGACGATCAGCACCACTAGTGTAAACATGGAGGTCGACGTATTAAAGCCTGAGAGCAGATTAGCAGTTAGCTTTGGTTAGCATTCAGTCACATCCTTAGGATTTCACAAAAAAAAATGTTCTCCAGTCCTTTACACAAAAATGAGTTCACAGGCTGTTAGAGCTGACCAGAGAGTTAAGAACGGTCTAATTTTTAAAGTTGCTGCTCACACACTGAAGAAAAAAAAAGCAACACACAGCAAAGTTTCCTAACACACCTCTAACCTGCTTGTTTGTCTGTGAGATGTAAATCGTATCATCTGCCCAAGTCTGTCCAGGTTTAAACCCATAATAACTGTGGTGGACGGGCTCACCTGTGCGTACGGTGGAGAAGAAGAACAGCCAGAACAGGCAGAGGATGGGTGCGGCCACCACCTGGGTGACAGCACCAGAGTGGATCTTCTTGTCCAGTTTGGAGGGCAGGTAGGCATAGTACATGTTGTATCTGTCCACCAGGTGTTTCAGCAGCATGTACATCAGACCTGCAGGGGACCAATACACCCGAAGTCAGACTGGATCTGGTTTTATTCAGACTTAAAACTTTAAACAGGACTTGGACTTATCTGAACCAACATCACACTTTACACTGAGATACTAGTACAGTGTTGGACTGACCGAAGGGGACTATGATGGGGCAGGTGATGCTGTAGGCCATCACCACTGTGAAGACGTTCATCATCCAGGCGTATGCTGCTCCAAACTGAAACTCATAGGCCTGATGCTGCAGGGATGACAGACAGTGTTACAACCAGAGCAGCGCCCCCTTTAGGCAGAAAGGTACACTTTCACTGTACAATTTCGGCGAATTCGTTCTCACCCTCTTGACATTGCGGCGGTCGGCAGCGGAGCGAGCCAAGCACAGCCGGATCATGTACATGAGCAAGCCGGGGATCCTCAGCAGGTCCATGGCATTTCCAATGAATGCAGAGGCAATAACGTAGTTGACGAAGAAGGCGCCATTATCTGGCAGAAAGACGCACCTGTGGAAACACAGTGGCAATCAATGAGCGGCAACAAGCTGCAAACTGTAGGGCACAAAATCTCCAGGTAATAAAAAAAAAAACTCACTCAAATCTGACTGTACCATCATCCAGGAACTTCTTATCAAAGAGCCAGCGGAAGAAAACATCCAGACTGGAAACCACAGAAGAAACACTTTAATGACAGCAGAGGTCAAAGGTCAATCAGGTTACAGATTCTTTATAGCCAACAGATCTGTTACCTGCTGAGTCCAAGAGATGGCAGCAGCAGAACCATGAAGATCAAGAAGGTGTAACATTTATGCATGGTTGTCCTGTTTTCTCCAGACCTGCGCACACCGATGGGTGAAATAGAAACAAGGTGAGATGGGGGCAAGAGAGGGGCAATACAGGGGCAAACCATGGAGTGAAAACGGGCAATAAAGAAGTACCAAAAAAGGAAGAAGTGGTGCCAGGAACAACATTGAATCACCGAGGTCCCACTGTCCATGCCCATTATTTCCCTTTGACCTTGAGGTCAAAGTCACAGAGATTCAAATTTGTTCAAGAGTTTGAGTAGATTAGGGCTGGGTGATATATCGATTTAAAAAAAAAAAATCTATATATGTTCATACGCAATATAAGCTGAGAGAATATCGTTTATATCAATATAGTGTAGGTCACGTTACAATCATACTTGTAGCTCCACCAGTTCACCTTTCTCTTCTCCCAGTTTGCCTCTGCACAGCTTCGCACTGCCCCACCTCTCTCCGCTTCACCCGTTGATCATACAGGAAGCGACTGCATGGCAGTGTTCCCAGCTTAGTGACTTTGTTGCTAGATTTAGCGGCTTTTCAGACCCCGCTGGTGACTCCCCCCAAAAGTGGCGACAAATTTAAGGACTTTTTCCAGTGAGGTCGGAGTGTTTCGGAAACCTGAAGTCCTCTGCTGTTGCCGTGTTTTGTGTACATACAGCCTTCGTATTGTGTCTGGCATCGCCCGGACCCCCCAAGAGTCCCTGCCTGCAGGTAAGAGAGCGCCGCCATAAGCAGCAGAAGTTGGGTTGTACCGTAAGTCATGTGACCTTAATAGCGGAAGTGGGTCTTTTACTTGGCCCGTTTCTGTGACACATCAGCGCATATGTCTGTGGATTTACTGAGATGGCTAAAATCCTGCAGATGAAATTTTGTTCAGTCAGTCCGTCATGTACAGGAGCCTGTAACTGGATGTACAGCTTTGTAAAGAATAAGTCAGCCTTTTGCCATTTTTGTTCTGTATCTTTTCTATTTACATTTTAATAGCACAGCTGTGAGTCTTTTTTATAGAGGAAAAAAGAATTAATTTATTTGAGGAGCATTATTATTTAAATATGCCAATAGTTTATTTTTGAGTCATTTGAGTCACAGCTGAATGTTAATAAAAATTTCTGTGAGACATTTGGGACATGTAGCTTTGACTCTGAAGTGCCTTTTTATTTATAACTTTGTGAAGAAAATATATCAAGATATATATCGTATATCGCCATTCAGCTAAAAAATATCGAGATATTACTTTTGGTCCATATCGCCCATAGATATATCTATGGTATGAATTTGAGCATCCTACTTGACATCGTTTGAATTATCAGAAGATTTTCAGAAAACATTGACCTCTGACCTTGACCCTATTACAGCGGAAATTTAATCAGGCGATCTTTTGTGCAAATTTGGTCTGAATCAGACTAATGGCATTGCTCTAACATTGTTACCAAAAACAATACCCCATTCCCCCCTCCAGGGTAGGAGTAAAAAGGTGAAAACAGTGTGCCCTATAAAGTGGGGGGGAACTAAAAAAAATTAATTAATAAAATAAAATTAATCCACAGATAAAGAAAAGGGGGCAAAATAAAGCAGAGTAAAACGCAGGAGGTTATAATCAGTGAAACCAGTGAAACTGAGGTCAGATGTGACCTTCATTTGACTTTAATCTTGACTCTGACTCTCCTGGACTGAAATTTGAAATTATTTTAATGTGATCTGAACTTGTTTCGACTCTGGGCTCGACTTCAGACTTTTCTGGTTACACAGAAATCTCAGCAACAACTTTGTGTGCTACTCCTAGTAATACAGTAGTGAAGAAGAGGAGGGGAAGGAAGCAGCTGTACCTGGTCCAGTGAGCTTCGAAGAAAGCAGAGTAGTAGACGATGGTGGGCAGCAGAGCAGAGAAAGCCCAGAGCAGCAGGGTAGGGAAGAACTGAGTGACGATGGGGTTCTGTTCAAGAAACCATCCAACCAACCCATCCAATTCATCCAACCAACCAAAGCAAAGCATTCATCAAACCAAACCAAAGCATTCATCCAACCAACAGACAGAGAGAGCACAGAGTCAGAGCTGAAAGATGACGAATCAGACTGAAGCCGGACTGAACACCTGCTTGTTGCTTCTTACGTTGAGATACTCGACAGGCTTGGTGACGTTGAACTTGTCCATGGTGGAGATGATGATTGCAGGTGTGGTGAGGAAGAAAAGCAGGATGAATAGGATGCAGTTGATGATGAAGCAGCGAATCCACCAGGAGATTCCACCCAGTGACAGATGCTCCCTGCAGTATGGAAGCAGGACACAGAGTCAGCTAGATCTCAAAGAGTGCATTTATTTGTTGGAGGTTTCAGGTGGGAGGAGCTTGTGGACCTACCAGCGGACATTCTGTGGGTCAGGCGCATATGTAACGCTCCAGTTGTGAACATGAAGAACCTCACTGAACTGAGAGGAACGTGGCTCCTGACGACATCGACAGCCCTGAACCTGACAGGCGTTAAAGTCCTTCAAAATACTGAGAAAAGAAAGGGTGGAGTCAGAGAAAGAGGAAGGGTCAGAGGAAAAGGTGTGGTCAAAGAGACGAAAAGGTGGGATTGGGACAACAAGAGAATAGGTGGAGTGAAAGGTGGCATGATAAGAATGTAAGAGGCATGGTTAAAGAGGTGAAGGCGGAGTCAAAGCAGTCACATTTCATAAAATAAAACTGTATATACCATAAAATATTTAACAATCCATCCATCCATCCTCCAATCCAATTGGAGCCTAGTGGAGTCTATCCCAGCTGCCACAGGGTGAGAAGCGGGTTACACCTGGACAGGTTGCCAGCCTGTCGCATGGCTGATACAGAACCATCCACACTCACATTCACACCTATTGGCAATTTAGCATGTTCAACAATCACTAAATGAAAAGCTGACTTTGCGAAGAAAAACAGTGGGATGGAGTCAGAGACACATAAGGAGGTGGTGGGTTTTGGGGTCAGAGTCATGTGAGTGGCTTACATGGCAGTCATGGCCTCATTTTGGAAAGTGACAAAGGCCATGCCCAGTGGCTTGGTGTGGACCTTCTCCTTCTCCTTCCTGTACTCCTCTTTGAGTTTGGCCTCCCTCTTGGTGTAGTAGCTGACCGCCTCCTCCTGCACACCACAGAAAAGCATCAATACACTACCACCTGGCATGCTAACAGTAGCATGTTGAATTATGTGGGTAAAGCTTGACGATGTCACGAAGACTTGCAGGGCAGGTGAAGTAACCCTGAAGTCCAGCTTCCTGCTCCTGAACTCGTCATTCTGAGTATCAAGACAAAGGTAGAGGAGCTCGCCATTTTCTGTATTGGTGGTGTTTTAACAACGGAAACACCACAACATAACCTAGAGTCATGTGATGAAGGACAAAGTCATTCTGAACATCACCGCATAACAAGCCCTTCATGACAGAGAGCGGCAAAAGACAACAGTATTTAATCTGGTTAGCTGAAGTCAGCATCGCATTAGTGAGATACTGTGTGCAGCCTTCCCCTGTGCACTGTGCACAGATGTTTGATTCTTCATGACTGTTGCTGCTGTCACTGTACAGGCTGCCGTGGGTGTGAAATATTTGTTTTACCTCCTCACAGCCGGCAATGGCGCAGCAGCAGAGGTGTCCGCATGGTTTGGGGTTGATCATGGTGGGAACGTGTTCCTTTGCCATCAGATCAGTGAAGAACTTCTTGCTGCGCTCTGTCTTCTTCCTACAAACAAACAGAGTCATCAGTTCAGGTCATGTGGAGCCTGTTAAACACAGAAGAAACCCATCAGGCAAAATCTTCTTCTATGGTTTCTCATCAGATTCCTGAAGGTTTATCAGATCTAATTCACGTGGGGTTAGAAGATCTGGAAAAAAAAAGAAGTGAAAATTCACTAAAGCACCCTTTAATGTCAGAGCAACCGCTCTTAAAGTTAGAAAAAAAATTGGTAAAGGACTTCTGAAACAAAGCGGTGCAAATGATGGCTGGTAGCAGCTGTTCACATAAGTCAAACACATCAGCACAGAGTCCACGTTCTTTCCACAGTTACCTTAAAAACATACAAGCACACCGCATTCAGAACAACGGCTGTCCATCTTTGGAAACGCTTTCATTGAGGTCAAGAAAGAGGAAATAGGAGGGACTTTTGGAACGCAACCTCAGAGCTCATGGTTGAAGGTGCTTCCTAGATCCGGGCCTATGTCTGAACTACACAGATGCAGCTTTAGGAATTATTAGTGGTGTACAGCTATAAACATCTGAAATGAGTGGTTTAGAAGAGCTCCTGTTGTTTATCTTCTGTTTGTGGATGTATCATATGGACGTTAACATCAGTGCTCAGAAATCTGGTTCACTGGTGGACAAGAATGGAGGGTTTCAGAACTTTGAGAGATGTACTGTGTGCAGTTTTTACTTTCAAAAGTCAAACCTTGTGATGACATTTTGGATGGTTCCAATTTTCTTCCCAGTACATTAAAAAACAAACAAACCAAAAAACCAATAAAATAATATTTCTTTATTGGTCTGTAGGTTAAGGATCCTAGACTTCTTTTTAAGCTCTTCAAGACATTTCACCTCTTCTTCAGTTCTAATGGCTGATGGGGAGTGCCAGGTATTTAACCTCGAGAACCTCAGACGTTAACCAGGGAGAAAGAACGACAGGCAGAACATCATAATCATCACTCGTGGCAGCTTTGTTAGAGAATTTTCTCCAAGCGTGCTTCAGACCCAGCAGCAGCCTCAGAAACTGGTTCATCCCAAGGACAAAACACCCAAACACAAGCTCAACACCACAGTGTACACTGTGCAGTGCAGCGAGGACTCTACATTGGTGAAACCCAACAGCCACTCCACAAACACATAGAAAAGCCACCTCAACAGGACAGGACTCAGCAGCATCACCTATACCTGAACACCTTACACACATTTGTGTCAGTCTGTGATTACTTCTAAAATGCAGTGCAGTTACTCTGCTGTGGTTGGCTTCATGTAAAGGATGGAATAAATGCTGAAGAACAGCTACCTGTACTATAATTACTGCAAGGTGAAAAAGACAGAAGGCTTCTGAAGAGTTAAAACTGGCCAATCCCATTACCAGCCAATCAATGGCTGCACCTCTACTTATAACCAGTGTTGTTTAAAGAAAAGGACGTGTTCAGTGTCTAACGTCTTCATGTAGAATGACTCCTGTGTGGTTGTGTGACATTTTATTCAGCTTTAAGTGGAGGAGAGAAAAATCAGCTGCTCCGGGATGGAGTGGATCCCAGCATGCAATGGGCCTCACCTCTCGGCATTCAGAGCCATCAGTTTGGCCACGTTATAGCAGATCCGAGCCTCGAGCACTGTGCAGTTCTCATACGCCTGCCTGCAGGACGACACAGAGGAGGCAGATCATCATCAGAACATACTAATCATCTCCAGCTCCGCAGTTTGATTCCTGGAGCAGCTTTGCATGATTCACAGTTCATAATAGTCCTCCTTTATCTGACACTGGGCCCTGGTGCAACCCCTCAGGCCATGCTCTGTCTAAAACAAGCTGTTTTAGCACCTTCATCTTTAACACAACTTTACTCTGGCTGAGATGATCCCCTCTGGCTGCCATCATACAGATCCAAGAAGTAATGAACTGTGATCAATGGAGTATTCAGAGCAGCCTCACAGGGAAATTTGTTTAATATGAATGTCCAAGAAGATATATGAAAAGAAGTATGGAGAATAGGTCCATTTAATCACTGAAAGAAGGGCAGGGAACTTACTCAAAGTGTTGTTTGATCTGGCTCTCCTCTGCGTACTTAGAGATGCCATTAATGAATAAAGTGCGTTTCACCTGCAAAACACAAAACTGGGATTACTGCTCAGGTTAAAACAAAGACGCCGTGTCCTCAGAGTTCACGGACTGAAAACACAATGCGGTTTGTTCTGGTTTTCCTACCAGGTCGTCCTCCTTGTAGTGCATCTTGGACGTGTGCCTCCTCATGCTGTAGACGGTCAGCAGCAGATACATGAAGGCAAACGTGGTGTGCAGCCACAGCAGGTTTGTCCTGCAATACAACAAACACCATGATTACATCTCTAAAAGTCACATAAAAACCTTCAAAAAGGAAGATTCACAGGCTTTTTATTCTGAAACAGGAAATGTTGAGTTGTGCTGATTGTAGATTCACGGTGATTTAAAAAAAAAACCAAACAAACAAAGAAGAGGAGATTAAATGTTTCAATAAAAGTGACACATGAGCAGCTGCCTTCTTACGTGGACTCACCCAGACTTCAGGTTGGCTATCGTGGTGCGTCCGAAACTGTAGGCGTTGTTTTCTGGAAGAAATAAAGTCATGTGATCAGAGAGAAACACGAGTCCGGTAGTGGAGTCTAAGTTCAAACTGACTTCAGATCAGACCTGCCCATCGTCTCTGTACCAGTGCTGATGAAGAGGATCAGATAGTTTTACCTTCACACCTTCCTGACTTTTCAATGGGTTGCTGAAACACGGAGCCCCAAAAGTTACAGGAGTGTTGGCCAGTTTAAAGGAGTGAGAAATGGTTCTCCTGGTTACTGTGACTGCTATGAAAGTTGTTCTTGATATTGCACATGGTCTGGAGGCTGTGCTCTGTTATTAGCATCATCATCATCACACTTCCTGTAATGGTTAGTTGGGGTTGGTCAGTCCTCACAGACTCCACCCTCTCACCGAACTATGGTCACCTCTGGCTGTGGCCAAAACAGAGTCGAAAAAATCGGGGGTCCACGTACAGTCTGTGGGGAGCGGTAGCACAATTTGCGCTGAAGGTGTATTTCACGGTCTGTTACTAGTATTTTACTGTTCAGACTGTGTTAACTTTCCTGAGAAAATAAAGCTCACAGCTTCAAACATTTTTCTCTTTTCTTTTGGATGCACTTCTTTTTGCCTTGATTGGACAGCGTAGCAGTGACGAGGAGACATCAAGGAGGGGGAGAGAGCAGGGGAGGACGTGCAGCAAAGGCCTGCAGATTACACTCAAACCTGGGTCGCTGCACTTCAGCCAAAGGGCACATGGCACCTGCTCACCCACTGAACATTTTTCATTTTTTAAATCCTTGCAGTCTGTTTCACAGCTCTCTGAGCTCGGCAGACTATCCCACTCATACACACCGCCTTCGGCTGCTCTGTGTCAGTTTGACAGAAGTGGAGCATCTTTATTTTCAGCCCTAGTAAGAACCTGTTTCTTTACTTGTGTTTAAAATCTGCTGCACTTGTGGCCGTGTCACTCTGGAAGAACAGGTGTTTCCCTGGATAAATACAGGATATTATCATAGGTCCTTTTATTGGCTACTTGAGAATGTTGTCAGCCTGTTGCTATGAGAATAAAAACAGCGCGTCTTCTCTTCAGCACAGACGGACATTTAATATAGCACGTTTGTAACACAGCTGAACACAGCACTCATACTACAGACTTGATGGCACCTGAATCCAGGTCCACCTAAACCACATCTACCATCGGACACAGTCTACGGGGCACAGAGCGCCTACAGCTCTGACCCCACCCACATTACCTTCCTTGGAAGGAGGTCCGGGAGCTCCTTGGCTGAAGAAAACATCTTTACTGATAATTCGGACTAAAGACACAAGGCGAGAACTCGGTGAGACAAACTCTCAAGACCAGAGTCCAGAAGCTGGACCCTCACGACCTGAAGTACAGGCTGAGCACGAGAACAAACTGCAGCTCTTACCCAGCAGGTCTCCAGAGAAGTTCACAGGCAGGACGATGCCGACGGAGAGGACCCCGACCACGACCAGCAGGCCAATGATGTGACGTTGGAAGGAAAGGTAGTGAACAGCATCCTCGCCACATTTCTCACGAATCTCCTCATCTCTGCAGCAAAAAGATAATGAGTCAGAAAAAAAACCTCATCCATAACACATTTGTGTTCACGGTCTGTTACTAGAGTAGGACATCTGAGTGTCTATGGTGTGTTCACAGTCTGCAGTAACGATGGGACAATGGAGCTTTCATTTTTACTGTGAAAGTGAAAAGCTGAAGTGTTTCCTGATACTCACTTTATTCTGAAGATGGCCGTCAGCCACGAGCAGAAACCCTGAAATGCATAAACAGATTACAGATTTAGGTGAAATCAAGACTCTTAAAAAAGATTTTTTAAAGTGTGTGACAGCTCAGTAAAAGCAGCAACAAATCCCTACAAAAATTAGAAATCGATCACTGTCTGTGAGTCATTCTTAATTCAATTTCACTTATATATCACCAAATCAAAACAAATAGTTGCCTCAGGACGCTTAAGAAACACTCACTGCATCATGGGAACCCCCCAGCAGCCTAGGCCTATTGCAGCATAACTAAGGGAGGTTTCAGGGTCACCTGATCCGACCCTACAGTAACCATAAGCTTTATCATAAGGGAACGTTTTAAGTCTCATCTTAAAAATAGAGAGGGTGTATGTCTCCTGAATCCAAACTGGGAGCTGGTTCCATAGAAGAGGGGCCTGAAAGCTGAAGGCTCTGCCTCCCATTCTACTCTTAAGTATCCTAGGAACCACAAGTAAGCCAGCAGTCTGAGAGCAAAGTGCTCTATTGGGGTGATACGGTACTATGAGGTCTTTAAGATAAGAAGATGCCTGATTATTCAAGACCTTGTATGTGAGGAGAAGGATTTAAAATTTAATTCTGGATTTAACAGGGAGCCAATGAAGAGAAGCCAATATGGAAGAAATATGCTCTCTCTTTCTAGTTCCTGTCAGTACTCTAGCTGCAGCATTTTGGATCAGTTGAAGGCTTTTCAGGGAGCTTTTAGGACAGCCTGATAATAATGAATTACAGTAGTCCAGCCTAGAAGTAATAAATGCATGAATTAGTTTTTCAGCATCACTATGAGAAAGGAAGCTTCTAACTTTAGAAATATTGCACAAATGCAAAAAAGCAGTCCTACATATTTGTTTAATATGTGCATTCAAGGACATATCCTGGTCAAAAATGACTCCAAGATTTCTCACAGTGTTACTGGAAGCCAAGGTAATGCCATCCAGAGTAAGTATCTGGTTAGACACCATGTTTCTAAGATTTGTGGGGCTGAGTATAAGAATTTCAATTTTATTTGAATTTAGAAGCAGGAAATTAGAGGTCATCCAAGCCTTTATGTCTTTAAGACATTCCTGCAGTTTAACTATGTGATGGGTGTCATCTGCAGGGTTCTAGCCAGAAAAAAATTTCAGCAATGTCGTGTGTGTGTGCTGGGGGCTGATTAGCATTAGTTTGCCAATGCTGAACGCTAAATGCCATGCCAGCTTGCTAATTCAGTGACGGTGAACAGTTGGATAATATATGTATGTAATGTTTGTAATGGTTGGTCCCATAGACATGTATACATAGATGTCGCATTGAGTGCTGAATCATACGTCAATGTCACCACCATATTGGATGTGGCAAAAATAAACAGAGGTGCATCACTCTGGTGCTGCGTGGAGTTGTTCGAACAGTTTTACAGTTGAAACTGGATCACATGGGCTTACCTTTCACAGGTATGAGAGAACAATTTTGTTTAAACTGTATTTGGCCATTACAACATTTTGAAAACAGAATTTGCAGATGTTGCAGTGATACTATGTAGTCCTGCGGTGAAACCAGCCTCCAAACAATCTTAAATAATTACATTGGGCTGAACTAACTACTCTGATACAAACAAAGACTGACTGATCTTCCAGACCTTCTATTTGCTGCTGTCTGCATATGAGTCTATTTTTGCATTTGTGCTTCTTGGCCACTTGTTTTTGTGTAATAATAATAATAATAATAATAATAATAATAATAATAATACATTTAATTTATAAAGCACTTTACAAAAATTGGAAATGGCTCTTTTTTGTTTTACCTTTTTAACCATAAAATCTTATGTATGCAATAATACATGGATCTATAATTTTAGTATACAGTTTTTACTGCTAAAAGAAAATGAAGTAGAACAGTGTCTATTGCAGTCTTATTTTAATTTGTAAACTTTGTTCATTTTTGTGTTAAAGATTGTCAATAATACTTTAAGTGATAAAAATCACTGAATATAAAAATGATTTATTTAATTCAGAAACCTGAAGATGTTATATCTACATGTCAGGACATGGTTATTGTAGACCTTTATCATCACAGTAAAAGCGTTACAAACATTGGTAGTTGTACACATTCATAAAAACATTAGAAATACATACACTGGTTTGATGCCTGCACCCTATAAGATACGTGGATTATTTTACATTTATAATTACCAGAGAAAGTTATGTCATTTTTGATGCATGTCAGTTTCCCAATATATATTAGTGCATGTGTGAATAAGATGCATTAACTTAAAGAACTTTGCAGAAAGGCGCTTTATGAAGTTCAGTCCATTTACTTGTATTAGTTTACAGCGCAGATCTGCCACATCCAATATGGCGGACGCACTGATGTATCACAGCAACAGGCGACCCCGCTCAATGCAGCATCTACGTATGTATGTCTATAGTTGGTCCTACGAGACACCTAAACCCGATTGGACCATGTGACTTGATGATAGGGAGTGTGGATCCCTCGTCTGTGTCACAATGCTCTGAAAAGAGATGGACGTTTACCTGCAGCTATTGTTAATAAACATTCCTTAAGCAACATGTCAGTGTGTTATCCTTGTGAGTCTACAAAGACAAGAAACAAGACAAGCTCCAACTTGCTAATTGCAGTGATAGAACAGTTCTGACAGTGAAATTCGCAGCCCAGCGTGAGACAACCTCAGCATGGCGCAGCGCTGGGCGATCAACGGCTGGCTAGAACCCAGATCTGGCTTCATGGATAGATAAAACCAAGTACCATCTGCATAACAATGAAAATGTATGCAAGGCTTTCTAATAATACTGCCTAAGGGAAGCATGTATAATGTATATAAAACTGGTCCTAGCACAGAACCCTGTGGAACTCCATAATTAACCTTACTGTGAAGAAGACTCCCCATTTACATGAACAGATTGGAGTCTATTAGATAAATAATATTCAAACCACTGCAGTGCAGTACCTTTAATACCTATGGCATGCTCTAATCTCTGTAATAAAATGTTATGGTCAACAGTATCAAAAGCTGCACTGAGGTCCAACAGGACAAGCACAGAGATGAGTCCACTGTCAGAGGCTGTAAGAAGATCGTTTGTAACCTTCACTAATGCTGTTTCTGTACTGTGATGAATTCTGAAACCTGACTGAAACTCTTTAAATAAATCGTTCCTCTGCAGATGATCAGTTAGCTGTTTTACAACTACTCTTTCAAGAATCTTTGAGAGAAAAGGAAGGTTGGAGATTGGCCTATAATTAATTAGCTAAGACAGCTGGGTCAAGTGATGGCTTTTTAAGTAGCGGTTTAATTACTGACACCTTAAAAGCCTGTGGTACATAGTCAACTAATAAAGAAAGATTGACCATATTTAAGACTGAAGCATTAATTAATGCTATGACTTCTTCATAAAGATAAGTCTTTGAGATGGTTATGAATATTTTTTTCTCTAATGTCAAAAATTTTATTTGTAAAGAAATCCATGAAGTCATTACTAGTTAAAGTGAAAGGAATACTCGGCTCTACAGAGCTCTGACTCTTTGTCAGCCTGGCTACAGTGCTGAAAAGAAACCTGGGGTTGTTCTTATTTTCTTCAATTAATGATGAATAGTAAGATGTCCTAGCTTTACAGAGTGCTTTTTTACAGAACAACAAACTCTTTTTCCAGGCTAAATGAACATCTTCTAAATTAGTGAGACGCCATTCCCTCTCCAGCTTACCGGTTATCTGCTTTAAGCTGCATATTTTTGAGTTATACCAGGGAGTCAGGTACTTCTGATTTGAGGCTTTCCTTTTCAGAGGAGCCACAGTATCCAAAGTCGTACCCAGTGAAAATGTAAAACTCAAAGGGAACAGAGTTTAGGTAGCTACTCAACACTGCGTTGAGGCTGTCATTTTCAGCATCTAAATGGGTGTTAAAATCACCCACTATAATTATTTTATCTGAACTGAGCACTAAATCAGGTAAAAAGTCTGAGAAATCAGACAAACTCTGAGTAAGGACCAGGTGGACGATAGATAATAAATCATCTGAAATATGCTGAGTGGGCGGAGCCTCAGCTGACTGTTGGCGGTCTCAGATCAACTGACCCCAAGCTGCTGTGCTACTGAATTGGATTATGGCTGATGGATTAGGAGCATGCAGGAACCTCCTGAGCTGGACTTTCACTGCCATCCTGATCTCACACACACACACACACACACACACACAAAAACCAGGAAGAGCTGACTGTGTGAACTACAACTTTACACACTGATTCTGCAGAACAAAATACCACTAATCAATAACACAAAGGTAATTTACAGATTATTTATATTTATAGATTATTGATTGCTGAGATGCTGAACCTAAAATTAGACAGATTGTAAAGCGACCATGCCGTCAAAAACCAGAGAAGATGACCGTGAGGAGATGATGAAGAGGGGGCATGATGAAGGTGTACTTACGTTGTCTCTCTGGTCAAAGTCAACGGAGCTGGACACCGATGTGAGGCGTTCGTAGCGGTCGGGCGTCTCTGAGTGCATCGCTGAGGCAACACTGTGGACACAGACAGGAAGCTTAGTGTGGAGCTGACCATTGACCTCTATGTGTAACAGCTGGTTGACTTCCAGAGATCCTTCAAAAATTAGCTTTATGATACTAAAACACCTGAGCTAAAAGGAAGTGGACAGTTCACCAAACACAAACATGGAACTGCTTCAGAGATGCAATGGAGAGAAAAACAAATAGACTGAAAACCTGGTGACGCACGGACGCGGCGACTGTTCATCGGATTTAACGTGCACAGCTTTGGGAAAAATGATTTAAAGCAAAACATTCAGCTCAGCTGGAAACACGAGTTTAAAAAAAAACCTGCTCCCACGTTTATGCACAATTTGTTTATGCAACAAAACTTGTGCAAAGGTGTGGCGGCAACCGATGTACAATCGGAAGCAAAGGGTGGGACCAAAAGAAACCCAGCCATATTTGGAGCTTCATAACTCAAGCAGATGTTTCAGCTTCAAAACGATCAGGAACATTTGGACTTTATCCCACCCAACCTGAGTGACAGAAGGAAACATACTAGGAGGGTAGTGTAGCACCTTTTATATTCACACTAATGGCTAATCAAGGCAATAAGACACAGGTGCATACAATCATGGGGGGAGTAAACGTAATGCTGGGAGACACAGACAAGAAACACAGGGAAATACAGGGAACCAAAATTCAAACAAGCTGTATCTGGGACAAAGAACTAAACACTCAAAATACAAACATATAAGAAGATGAAAATGTAAAGAATAAAACCAAAAGTCTGATGGAGAATATCTAAGTCCATAAACACTAAATTCAGAGTCCAAACCCTCAAAACCAGGACATATCAGGACATTTACAGGTTTTACGGTTACAGGTAAATTCGTCCTTCAGTTGACTGCAGGCTGGCACCGCTCGCCCCGCCTTCCACCCTCTGCTTTCTGGCTCGTTCACCTCCATCGGCACAATTTGTCAACATTGTTCGTCCAGTGTGATTCCGACTGCAGCGACTCAGTTTTTCCATAAATCCCATCACAGATTTCAGTTTCCGATGAAAATCGAGTGGTCTTGCTCACCTGCAACAGCTTCTTTGGAGTCAAAGGTGGGAATCACCATAACAACCATTGACTCAACGGGTGATTGGCTATTCCACGGCGGAGACTTATATAATGTCTGCCACGTCTCCTCTAAAAACTTATTCAGGAATATTCCAGTTAATATTATTATTATTATTATCATCATCATAGTGCTCAGTTTTAGTGCTCTGTGGCTACAGTGTGTTTGGCTATTGAGCCATCTAACTAGCACGTCACAGGGTTTACAGACAGCGGCAAAAACACAAGCGGCCCGTTACCTTTTCACCGGCTCATAGTTATCTCGGTCTCGCCTTCGGCTGAGTTCACAGTAAACATGGAGAGAAGCATGGAGTGGTGTTAGCATCACAGCAGTTAGCATTCTTGGACACTTCCAATGCTGTAAAAACATACTGTGTTCATGTGGTACAGAGGGTGATTAGTGCCACCTGCCACACTGACGAGCTGCTTCTAAACACTGTTTACAGCAAAAGGCTTTAAAGTGGCCATGAAACCCTGCATGTATGAAGGCTAATTTACAGCATGGAGCTGCTCCAAAACTGTCACAGATAAAGCCATCTTCACAGACAGAGTTAAAGAATTAAAAGTTTAAAATTTTTAGAGCATATGTACCACCATCTTGTGCCAGCACAGACCGTGACATCACTGGGTTGGTTGGTTGCCGCTAGAAGACTTGCATTAAACGATACCTTTACAATAACTATTGGTTCTGTCACTAGTTAATTAACATAAGCTAATGTAAGTCTTAACGGCAACCAACTGACCAACCCACCTAGTGATGTCTAGTACTGGAAGAAGATGGTGCTACACATGCTCTAAAAACTATAAACTCTTATTACTTAAATCCAACTTCCCAGACAGAGTTACTGTGACTGGTTTATATATGCAGGGTTTCATGGCCACTTTAATGCTAACCTTACATTCACAGGCCAAACTGGTTTTCAGAACAGTGTGAAATCTGATCCATGGTGTATTTAATAATATGGCGTAATGAAATAAAACATCTTTGGTTATTTTGAAACCAAATTTTAACCCCAAAAATAATAAAATTAAAAATTAAAACAGTTAAAATTTTATGTGTTGACACAAATAAATGATTAAATGAAGTGAACTGGCTGCTGTGATTAGATCCTCTACATCAGGGGTGGCCAACTCCAGGCCTCAAGAGCCAGTGTCCTGCAGCTTTTAGATGTGTCCCTGATCCAACACACCTGAATCAAATGGCTGAATTACCTCCTCAGTATGCAGTCAAGTTCTCCAGAGTCCTGCTATTGATTTCTATATGTGATTCAGGTGTGTTGGATCAGGGACACATCTAAGAGCTGCAGGACACCGGCTCTCGAGGCCTGGAGTTGGCCACCCCTGCTTTACATGTTTCTGGTCTGTGTGGCACTAATAACCTTCTATACATAAACCCAAACAAACACAAACTGAAATGCAGAAGAAGAAGAAGAGGTGTTAGTGCGCCAATCAGAGAGCCCGTTAATGAAACCAGAGGAGGAGGAAGACGTTAGCAGACAATCCAAACATGGAGAAAACAACAACATACTATTCCCGCTCCTCCAGGTCGCTGAAACGCTTCTTCAGTCTTCAGGGGGGAAAACAGAAAATAAAAAGGTGCTGTGAGAAGGAGGTGACAATACTGAGAGGGAAACAAACTCAGGTCACAGCAGGAGAACATGACATCCACATTTACCCCAACCACAATCAAGAGTTTCATTAACCCAACGTGAAGTCTATCACAAAGATGCAGCTCTCAGAATCGTCAATGTTGCTTCTATTCGAGCAGATGTTTGAAAGAGCTGCTGCTGCTTCATGAGTCAGTGACCCATGTGGACTTTGAAACCTCCAAAAAGAAATCTGAATGCTGTGAAAACGTGCCTGCAACACAACAGTGGTGAAAAACCCTTTCAGAGCAACTAACTCTTTACCTGTCAGCGTCGGTGACCAGCGCCAGACGGCCATAATCCCATGCAACTTTCCGTAAAATGGAAAAGACGAAGAGGAGCACCTGAAGAAGAGGGAAAATTTTCATGTTAGACATGTAATGGAAAAATCCAGTATGCTACTCTAAGTCAGAGGTCAAAGTTTGCTGACACCAACATGTGATGAACATTAACAGACAAATGAATGGGATAAATCTCACTGAGGTCCTCCAGGTGTGCAGTCTGGTGACTGTGGTTTCCCACTGTGACGTCAGATAAGCACATGCAGATGCAGCTGCTTCTTTCTAAACACGGCAGCCATGTAACTCAGGTGTATCCTAATGTGTCTGTGTGTGTGTGTGTGTGTGTGTGTGTGTGTGTGCAGGCAGAAGTCTGTGCACGATTAATAATCACCACAACTCTGATTTTCAGTTCGGTTTGTTTCAATAACAATAACTGTTTCTCTGATGCTGATGGTTTCTATAATCCGAGGTTTAAAATGAATCTCAGAAACATGCAGCAGGTAAACTCTGACCTGAATCACACCCCTCAGTTGTCCCACTTATCTGGGCTCAGCTCCAACTTATTAACAATGGAGTTGGGTGCAGTGTTCAGTCACATTACAAACAAATGTTTCATGTTTTAAAAGAAGAGTGCTGGGTTCAATGTTTCTGCTGCATACAATGAGCACTGTGGCAATGCCTTCTGGGTCTAATGTGAGCGATGTGATGACACAGAGGGGAGGCATGATTATCCTCTCTGTGACTGCAACTCACCAGGAAGCACATGAAGTCGAGGGCGAGCACAGTGGGCACGCCACCGAAGGGCAGCCCCCTGCAGCACGGTGCTGCGGATACGGGCTGAGTAACAGTAATCTTTGGACCCGCCGTTGTCGTTCGAGCAGTTGTCCTGATCGCTGCACGCGTGGCCGCCAGTTATCACCATTGTAACGAACAGGGTTCTGAGCATGCTCACTGTCGCATTCTCACAGACAACCTGAGGGAGAAAAAAGAGATCTCAGAAGTTTGCTAAAAAAATTAAAAAAAAAAAGACAATAGGTTTCTCCAACCAGAGGAACATCCAGAAACCTGTTTGGAAGGAGGATGAAGTGCTGAAGGCAAACTGAGAGGAAAACTGTGTCCCACTGCCCGAGCCAAAATCACCTTCCAGCATCTGAGCGTGCTCAGTACGGATTCTGTCAGATCTAACAGCTGTTTTTAACAAATTAACTCTGTGGGTTTTCATGAAGCTGATCCAAACCTCTGCTGCTCAGATCTTATCTGAGACACAGCCATCCATCACATCAAATTAGCAGCATGTGGTATTACATCTTATTTCATTTAGCCTGTAAAATGTATCCATGAGATTTCTTAACAGAGCTTTAAAAGCATCATGTCAGAGAGCCACAAATATAATTTCACTCCTCTGACATTCTGCTGTGTAACACTTAAATTAATTTATATGACTTCATGTCATTTTTATCTTGTTGAACCAGCAAAAGTCTTGAGACTAGAAATATGTTCAGTTAGAGTGTCCTGGCTAAGATAAGCAGCAGCTGGACAAGCAGTGGTTACACACGCACACGTTATACTGAAGGAAGCATCGGCTCACAGCTCAGGTAAAACAAATATTCCTGTTTTGCTCCTGCAGCTGGTTCAGGTCCCCTTCACATCATGCTGCTGTGGGAATCATGCCACCTTCGTCACGTTGATGAAGGCCATCATGTCACTGTCTGAGTACTGAAACAGGCCCGACTTCCTGCAGTAATGCTAAAGTCTTAATTTGCTCTTTAAACCCATGGAGCAGATCCAGCACGGATGCTCAAAGGAGTGACGGATGTGAAGAATAAGGACAGGAGAGAACACCTGAGCATGCTCCAACAGGTCTGACGGCGTCACCCATGGGACAAAAATAGCACATTTCATCCAGAAGAATCAACTGAGTGAATGATAGGTTTAAAGATAAGCCAGGTCCAACCCAGGTGACAGCAGGGAGCCTTCATCCGGAGGCCGGTGTTCAGTAAACAGACATTTCCTCCTGATCAGAGGTGGAATAAATATAATATCTACATCATCAAGTTCATCAAATTAAAGAGAAAAGTTGCCTGAGCTCACTACATTTCCCAGCATGCACCAGCAGCCTAACAGCTTGACCTACTGATCCTGTTGCTACGGTTACCTTGTGACCTAGATTTTATGGCTCAGTGACGGTGCTGTCAGCAATGATGTCACAGTTACATCACACAGAGCTGGAGAACAAAGGAGGCGCTGCAGGCTGCGCGTTTTCATCGGTGACCTGAAAACCGTTTGATCTGGGGGACGGGACGGGACACATCCAATCAGAGGCCCGATTACAGACAGCGAGTCCCCGCAGAGACACGTTGAGGTCCTTCGACATGACAGAGACTCAGAGCGACAGCAGCAGCTGCTTGTCTGCCTCTTAGAAAACCTTTCCTCACACAGAACCGGTGCAGGTCTGAACTGTTAGACTGGATTAGAGGAACCTGGAGCAGAGCACAGCTGAACTCACTCACACACACACACACACAAACTCTCAGAGACAATGAAGGATACTTAAAAACAGGGGGATTTTAAAGGGAGTCCTGAATGCATTTCTGTGGTTTATAGAAAAAAACAGGATGATCTCTACATGAATCTGAACAGACACGTTTCCTGTGTGTTAGGTCACATGTTTGGACGACTTAAAGGATCTTCACGTCTCACGTCACGTGTGAAGCAGTAACAGCAGCAGCCTGAAGAGCTGAGGATGAGCACTGCTCCACTCCACAGACCGAGTCCATGCATCCAGAAGCAGACGATTTTAGTTATCACCGGCATGGTCTCAGTATCAGTCTGTTATGCCGCTTTTCCACTAATACCTGTTCGGCTCGGCTGTTAGGTTTTCCATTAGGTGGCGGCACCTGGTACCAGCTACTTTTTTAGTATCTACTCACGCAGGGTTCCAAGCGCACTGAATCAGGCCAGATGCTTTGGTGCTTGGTGGCTGACGACAGCCCAAGTGTCCAAGTGTTAAAGGTGGCAAAACGTTCAGAACTGCTGCAACTCTTTCATGTTTCCCTCTGATGGGCTGAAGCTGAGTAACGCATGCTTCTTTAATCTGAACCCAAAATGCTTCAAACCTTCAAACTGATAGCAGAAAGTGACTTGATTATCAAAAGAGCCCATGAAGATGAGACGGAGGATTTCAAAAGTTTGAATCATTTATGAAACTTAGTATGACTCGTAACTGACGTGTTTGACTCATTTGTTCCATAATTTAGCCTCTTATTCTTTCGGGGCAAACCCCGGCTGCATCCAGACCAAAGCTACAATACTGAGTTAGATTTTTATTTCGTTTCTAATTTTTGTTTTTAATTCAGTTTGCTTCCTGGGTGGGTTTGCTCATTTCACTCAGATTTTTATTTTTTTAATTATTATTTAAAAAAAAGAAAAAAAGGATCCAGAGCAAAGTTTAAAGGGTTCAGATCAGCTGATCTCAGTAAACATCTCCTCACACTTCATGTGATGACACTGAACCCAGTTTCAGTTTTCAGTCCAAGTTCAGCATGAAAGCCTCTGCTCAACCGCTCAGACCAGATCCAGGACCAAGATGTGGTGGCAGTGACCTCTGCCGCCTGCAGGAGGCGCAGGCGCCGCTGTTGCTCTGAGCGCGTGCAGTGATGTCTGATCTGGAATATTCCTCTAGTGCAGCGTCACTCAGAGACCCCCACCCTTCCTCTCGGTTGCCATGGCAAAGCAGCAGCAGCAGCAGCATGACTCATCTGAAGCTTCTATTAGAGCTGCAGTACAGACAACATCCACCCAAAAACACCTCCTCTACACCTCCTCTCAGTGCAGGACACCGCCATCATGTGCTCAGACCTGACTCTACCTCACTCTGTGGAGCTGCCCCCCCCAATCATCCTCCTCATCAGCTCCTCTCAGGCCAGCAGCTGTCAGAGGGAGGGAGCTCTCAGCTCCATTTAAAGGTTTTAAAAATACACAGAGCTTCATCTTTACCCACTTGGAGCAAAATAATGATAAAAATATGACTGAATTCATGATTATCACTGCCCGCCTCCACATTGAGACATTCATCCACCTTCCACACCAAGACTGATGAAACCCAACTATGAGGGTCCATCAGTGACAAAACGCCTGCTGTGCGGATTTTATTTTGGAAAAATCTGCTAAAAATGTCAAAAATAAGAATTCTGGTTCAGAGGGACTCTGGTTATTATAATATAATGTAATATTTCTTTACAGAGCTACAATACCAAGGAGAGCATGAATATCATGGGATGAATCATAGTTTCAATAACAGAAGTATAAAACAGCAGTATTGCTTTCTGAGGCTCTGTCCATCAGTAAGAAAGTGGTGGAGCTCGGTCCTTGAAATGTGTGAGGGTGAATATGTGCTCCTGTGGCTCAGTGAGCATGGACTCTGAGAAGAGGAGCTCAGACTGATGGAGGCTGAGCGTGATCTGTGGCAGCAGCTTGGGATGAGTTTGCAGGTCGGGCTGAGATTTAAACTCCAGAATATTGTTTAAAACAGTCCAAACCAGCTGAATGCTTTCTCACACACCCCACACACACACACACACCTTCATCCAATTTCAGGGCGACCTTCCCCACGTACACACTCTTATGTCTGGGAGCAGTGCTGGTTAAAAAGTCTCACTGCTGCAGGCAGGAAGGACCTGCCTAAAGATGAAATCATAAAAGGGATGGTCTGGAAATCGTAAATTAAACAAGAGCCAAAAGTACAAGCTCATCAGCGCTGTAACGGTTCACCGATAACTGCGTTACAGAAGCCATGGTGTGGTGAACTGAACCATGAACGGATTACACGGTTACTATACCGAAAAAAAAGGTCTGAATAAATTCCACGGCGGCCACTGGTGTGTTTCTACTGTTTGTGTATAAGAATGTTTTTGTACACACTATATGTTGATACATTTGAATATTAAACACTTATCAATAAGTCAGGAATAAAAGCATATGTGTTAATAAAATATTTTCAGATATTTTCCATTTTTCCCCTCAAATGCTCTGGCTGATGCTTATTTATTTATTTCCATGACTGGAAACGTTGTGTTTCTAGCCTCCTCCTCAGAAGCTCACTTCTGTCTGTGACTAGGGCTGCAACTAAAGATTATTTTGGTAGTTAACTAATCTGTCAATTATTTTATCAATTAGTCGAGTAGTCAACAATTATTTCAATCTTACCTCACCTGTTCAAGCCTGCCCACCTGTGATATCACCTGTTGTCTCTTCTCACAATTAAAATAGACCCATAAAAATACGAGTTTGACACTAATCCAACGTATTTTTAACATTAATGTGACCATCACAAGAAATATCAAATAAACAATGCATATTAAAGCAAATGCAATTTTTATTTTTAAATGAAAATATAATGTGCAAATAAATAAAAATGGCCTCTGTCCAAATAGTGCTAAGTAAGACCTCAACTTAAATCAAAAATATTTTCCAGTCCAAAACAGCTGAAAAGTTTACAGATGATTCATGCAGAGTTTTACTATTCAGAATGAACGCTGATATTAATGCGAGAAAAAAAATAGGAGCCAACGTAGCTGCTTCTATTGTCCTTCACTCGTTAGCTAACATAACTGAAATGGTGGTACTTGGCACACATCATCCATAAGAGCTTGTCTCCCGACAGGTAAGCTAACAGAAACATTACTGTACAAACACCAACTCTCTAAAACGTACCATCCAGAGCTGATGTCACAGCTCCAGGGTGTTGGTCTTGTATGAAATTCTGTTCCCCCTGTGTCGGGAGCGCGCACTGCAGCCAGAGAGGCGGATCCAACAGTCTTCACGGTGCTTCTAATCGATTTCTCGGTAAGGACCTCCACAAAATCATGTCAAGGTTGTAACTTTCATGTTAATCTACAGCTCCTGGTAAAAATAAAGACAAAAACAAAAAACTCTAAAATAAATAACAAATAAATCTGGTCTTATGTGGGTATTTTTCTTACAGTTTCGCGTTGTTTTTTTAATCACCAACGCCGAGATAATCAAAGTGTTTTCCAACTTTTGTCATGTTCACTTTAGCCTGACAGATATCAATCAGCCACCAAGACACTGCTCTCCAAGACATCGCGTGTGTATTCATCATTCTTTATTGCTGATATATGGAAGCTAGCGGATACCAGGACCCAAAAAAGTAGACTTCCTGAAAAGCTGAGAGTAAAGGCTTTCTGGTAAATCCCTTTCTAATGTGAAATATGACATTACTGGATTAATGACAGATATTTCTAGTTGCTAACTTTTGGTAGTTAATGTCTGTTGTTGTGTTTTGTCTAAAATAATCAGCTCTAGCATATGTATTAAATACATAATACATAAGCTCTAGCATATGTATTATAAAAATTTAAATATTCCTCTATCATTCTGTGAACTATGAGAACATAGTTCCTCCCTTTTTCAATTGAGAAAAAAAAGGGGGACACAATATTTCGGCCTGAAGCTCACACCATGTAATATTTGCTAATTTAAGATATCTGCATTTACATTCTGACTAGTAAGTATAATAATTCAAGATATCTTCAATTACATTTCGACGAGTCAAAATTCCTTTCAAGATATCTCAAATGACATCACCGGATTCGTCATTTGAAGGGTCCCACATCTGTAATTACAATTTAAGATATCTCAAATGTAATTATGACTAGTCAAAATGACGTTTTCTGATATCTGAATTAAGCGATTGCGTGTAAGCCCCCTTGTGCTGTACTGAGCTGTCCAAACAATTGCCTGTGTAGAATTTCAGGTGGCTGCAACGGTGCTGGCTGTTGTGGACAAAATTGTAAGAAAATGCAAAAATATGAAAGAGCTCTTCAGTATGAGATATGCAGAGAATGCGAAAATCATGTACTTGAAGACCGCTTAAGAAATCTGCAAAGAATCTCTGATTTTATGGCAGGCCATTTTAACGAACTGCCTAATAAACATTCCACCAAAATGCTCACATAAATCTGTGACGTTTTGACTCGACAGAATTCTAATTCAAGACATCAGTAATGTCATTCTGACTAGCTCAGAATGTTAATTTAAGATATCTTAAGTATAAAAGCTGTCTAATTCAAGATATCTGTAATTCAGTTGGAGATACCTTAAAGGGAATTTTGACTAGTCAAAATTACAGTTCTAGATATCTCTAATTTAGTTTGGCCTAGTCATTATTTGCTTTCAAGATATCTAGAATTTAATATGCACTAGTCAAAACTATATATCTCCTATCTAAAAATACATTTAAGATATCTTGAATTGCTGTATCATTCAAGATAT
>JAMQGT020008083.1:0-12961 GCA_024447675.2 Pterophyllum scalare
TCATGTTGTGCTGACTTATTCGTTCAGTTAGTGCTAGACAGGTTTGATGCTGGTGTGTGATGTCCACAGACAGGCTACAAACATTCTAGTTTTTATTGTTCCTGTTAAAGGAAAGATAATGTTTCTAAAACCAGACTAAAAATGATTATCACTATTTAACAGTCTATTTCCTGGACTATACTATTATTAAAGACACATTTTGGTCTGAAGACATTAAAGGAAAGTTTATGAGGTCACAAAGTGGCAGCTTTCATTGGCTGAGGACCATGAATATGATCACAATCTCACTGCAATCTGACTGCACATTTCAGTAGTTTAAGGATGGACATTAAATGTGTGTACCCAACAGATCATGAGAACGTTACAGCAGAACATGGATGACTGAGAAGCTCTGTGAGAGCAGGAGACAGACCAGGACACAAAATAAGGTCAATATAAGATACCATGAACTGAGAGGCAGAGGAGCAGCTTCATCAGAGTCAATTTGAGGCAGTTTAAACAGATGAAGAGGAGCATCTCTGAACTCATCAGAGAGAGAGAAAATAGTCACCTGGAAGCTCTTCAGAAATATTCATCAGTTTGTTAAAATGTCAAAAACTGTTGAAATATACCTTTAAACCTGAACAAAAACTTTATCATTCAGTCTGAACACTGCAGGGGGAATACTTCGCAACTTAACAGACTGATTTTTTGAAAAAAAAATCAGTCTGTACAGGAACTCAAATACCTGAACACATGCACTTAGTTACATCCTTACCATCTGTCTGAATTAAAGAAATTTATCAGAGATTGATGGTCAGCTGGGAAGTATTCATCTTCTGTCTTATACCTGATCAATTCAGTTATATAATCTATAAGTAAAATAGTCTTACTGTATGTCACCAAATGTAGACTTCTGTAAAATAAAGTATCCAGCTAATATCCAAGCAGAATGATTTTATTTCAGATGTGTCTGATGAAAGTGTTTTTGGCCACAGTGGCTTTATTGATGGTAAAGAGTGACAGGAGAGCAGAAGGAGACATGGGGAGGACACACAGTAAAGTGCCACAGGTTGGGACTTGAACCTGTGCCTTGCCTCATGTCATACATGGTTGCCTGCTCGTCCCCTGAACTATCCAGGCACCCTAATGAAGCAATGTGAAAAGAAATGAATTTATATTTCAGTTTCTTATCTAAAGTTGCAGAACAAACTGAATCATTTTTTAATAGTTTGTTTTATTTTGAAAATTCTCAGAGTGGAAACTGATCAGGTTGAACTTTATTTTGTATGGGGTTTATAAATATTCATTATTGATCTGGACTGTTTGACCCAGTTCACCTCCAGCTGCTGTCTGTCTGCCTGGACACTGATGACACCATGATGACATCATGAGCTCTGTGCTCTGGGATTGGCTGCCGCTGTGCAAGAGCTCCGCTGCTGCTGCACTTTCTGTCAGTGCAGTTTTGAGACCTCACACAGCACATTAACACACACACACTCAGGGTGAGAGCTGCTGATGAAGATGAAGGAGCTGCTCCTCTTCCTCTCCTGTGTCCTCAGTGTCTCAGCTGATGGTGAGTTTCTCTCTGTGAACTCTGTCAGAGTGGCAGCAGCTCACTGATCAGGTTATTGATCAGTCTGATCTGTTTCAGTTCTACACGAGGATCTTGACTATCAGTGGCTGTTCAGACTCTGATGGAGAGGACCTGTACACACTGGAGGGTGAAGAGCTTTACTACGCAGACTTCAACAAACAGACAGAAGTCTACCCTCTGCCACCTTTTGTTGATCCTTTCACTTGCCCAGGATTGTTATGATCTAGCTGTGGCTGCTCAGCAGACCTGCAAACAGAACATGAAGAGTGTTGGTAATGGGATGAAGGACTATCCTCCAGAACGCGGTAAATACAACATTTTATTCTTTTGTTATCTTATGTCTGTTTACCTGTACAGGCTGTAGAAAAGACACATGCTGACAAACTCATCAAGCCAAAATATGAATAAATCAATTACAGTTATAAGAAGCATATGAACCTAAATATGTGATTACACAGATCTGTCAGTTCAATCCAACCACAGCGAACTCCAGATTGTATTAAACAGCTCAAATATGAAATTCAAACTGCTCATTTGGTTTTACAGAGGCTCTCCATGTGACATGTTTGAATTATATATTTGATTTCAGTTTCATATCATGTATGTTTTTGATTCTCAGGTAGTTTTGCTGTAGTTGAAATGATAATAATGCCTTCAACTTAAAATATTTAAATGTGAAGTTACTGATGGTAAAATTTTACTTTTAAACTAGTCTCTCTGACACAGATAATGACCACCCCATCTGAGCAGATCATTTAACATTTGAGACTAAATTATCAATAATTAAGGTAACCTGCTGTCTACCTGAACCTCTTAAAGCCAAACACAGAGTCTGTTCACTGAGCAACAAACACTGTGACACAAAGTCAGAACTGCTCTCAGACAAAGGTGATAAATCAGAGCTCACTGTCTTCATAAGCTGTGCTGGTGACAGCTGAATAAACTTTAGTACAGAGCTCCACTGACTGTGATCACAACAGAAATCCCATCATGCTTCATCATCACATGATATCCAGTGTTGGAATGAATGCAGCTCACACACTTTTCTTCTTTCAGTTTTAATCCACACTCTGTCAGACACACACTTAATGTCAGCAGTTTCCTCTTTCACTTTGTTGTCCTGTCTTTGTGCTGGAGGTATGCACAACTCTGAAACTGATCTTCAGCAGCAGATATCAGACCATCATCCTCTGACTGATGAGTTGTGTTCCTCCTCAGATGCTCCTTCAGCTGTGATGATCTACACCAGAGACGAGATGGAGCCTGGAGTCCAGAACACTCTGATCTGTCATGTGACCGGTTTCTATCCTGCTCCTGTCAACGTCTCCTGGACCAAGAACGAAGAGAAGGTGACTGAAGGAACCAGCATCAACGTTCCCTATCCCAACAAAGACGGGACCTTTAAACAGACCTCCAGACTGCAGTTCATCCCACAGCTGGGAGACATCTACAGCTGTACAGTGGAACATCAGGCCCTGAAACAACCAGTGACCAAGATCTATGGTGAGAAAACTTTATTTAAACAGAGCACACTGACAGAGATGCAGCTGATCAGAAAAAAATAACTGTTCTCTGGAAATTAGTGTTTGATTATTTCTTTGTTGTAACAACACTTCTTGGCAATAAATCTTATACTGTTGGAAAGCCTGTTTATTTCCCCATAAATGGAGTCACATTTATAATGAAAACCCATCTGTGAGTTGAGCAGCAGAGGTGAGTATGTGGGCTGCACCAATAAAAACTTGCCAAATCTTCTCTGCCAAACAGCTGATTCTGATACAACACACCAAGCTGATCCCACAAGTGTTCAGTGGGGTTGAGGTCAGGACCGTAGGCAGGCCCTTACATCCTCTCCACTCCCAAATTCTGGAGTTCTGTGGGGTGAGCATGGAGACAGAGCTATGACATTGCCCCTGCCGAATCTCATCTTGAGATCTCCCTGCATTGAGATTGCCTCCATATAAGATTTATAAGATATAAGATTTATTGCCACGAAGCATTGATACAACAAAGAAATAATCCACCAAACACTAATTTTCTTACTTTTCTGCTAACTTTATCTCTCTCTCTCTGCAGATGTGGAGGCGTCTCAGTCTGCTCCTGGTGTTGGACCTGCAGTGTTCTGTGGAGTGGGTCTGACTGTGGGTCTGCTCGGAGTGGCTGCTGGAACCTTCTTCCTCATCAAAGGAAACGAGTGCAGCTGATTGGCTCACAGTGATGATGTCAGCACTGCTTATAAACTGTCTCTCAGTCTGAGCTGAATGACCTCATAATCAGAGTGTAATAATGTAATGCTACTTTTCATCAGTGCATCTGTTAATTAATGTCAGGGCTGGTTCTTCACTTCTGTCTGCTACCTGTTTCACCTGAGCTGCTTTAATGATAGAAGCTAAATGTTCTGTCAGTGATCAATAAAGTTTAACACAGTATGTACATAAACCAGCTGACCACGGTGAGTCCTGATGTAGCAAACTGATGTTTGTGTTTCAGATTTTCAGTAAAAATCATCTCACTAATAAATCCACAAATCTCTGTATGACTCTGTTCTTCCTGTATCTTGACAAATGTTCACTGGTTCCATATCACAGCTGCTGGGTCTGTTTCTGGGACCTCAGTGACTGTTTAATGTTGTGTTCTTAGGGACTTTCCCATGCTCATCAGTGATGTTAGAGATGATGCAGAGCAGATAATACAGAATACAGGATTTTAGATTTTAGATTGACTTTAAGCACTAAAGTCTACATGTTTACTATTTCAGATTCATTAATTTATCATGGTGCTCAGCACACAATCTGACACTTCACACTAGGAAGACAAAATAAATCATAGACTTCAGGAAGAGCAGTGCAGACCCCCCCCCCGGTCATTAGTGGTATTATTGTAGGGTCTTTATCTTACAATACAAAGATCCTTGAGGTGACTGTTTATTGTGATTTGGTGCTATATAAATAAAACTGAATTGAGAGGATCCAGATTTTAAATTTCTTGGGACTCTCAGACAACCTCACCTGTCTGCCAACAGTACAGCTGTTGTTCATAAGGCTCAACAACACCTCCACTTCCTGAGGATTCACTTCCTAAAAACTGTCTGAATGAGAAACTACTGGTGGCCTTCTGTCATTCCAAGAAAATGTGAGACACCTCTCAAGAACCTTAAAAATGACTGAAGACAGCTCTCACCCTGGACATTTTGCTGGCCTGTTCAGTCTGCTGTGCTCTGACACTAAAGGTCCATCAAAACATCACTTACACTAAAGATGTTGGTATTGTTGTTTTTGAATTAACGTGATTAAATACATTACTTTAAAATGATGATGATGTGGCTCTGCTGCAGCCAATCAGCACAGAAGGGCACATTCAGTCCAGAGAGCAGAAGCAGCATACACGTACAATAACATCTCTACTTTCATAAATACACAAGCATGTACATACATTGATAAAAATTATAAAAAATTTTATAGTGTATTTTCAGTTGCTTCCTAAAACTGTAAGCAGTAATTTGTTTAATGTTTTGTGGTAGTGAATTCTGATCATGTGTTGCTCTGAACATCACTGTACGTTGGCCTAAACTAATTTGACACTTTTGCAGAGTGAAACTGCGTATTCATAGGCATCTTTGCTAAATGGTAGTTTTTGCCAAAACATAGATGGAGTTTTTCCTGTAATAAAGTTATGATGTAATTATGTAAATAAATGTAGAAGAAACACCTGCACAATCCTCAGGACTTCTTTTTTTCCCTCTCTGATATTTTTCATGTTATTTTGAATAAACCGTGCTAACACTGATGGTTAGCACTGCTGCCTCACATCTAGAAGGTCCTGGGTCTGGACCTGGGGCATTTTTCTGTGGAGTTTGCATGTTCTCCCCGTGTCTGTGTGGGTGTCCTCCCACAGTCCACAGACATGCAGTTAGTGGGGTTAGGTTAATTGGTCTAAACTGAATGATCGTCTGTCTCTCTGTGTTGGCCCTGTGACAGGCTGCTGACCTGTACAGGGGTACCCTGCCTCTGACCCTATGTCAGCTGGGATAAGTGGAAGAGAATGAATGGATGGATGGTGTTAGAATTGTTATGTGAACATTCTTCTGTTTACATTGAAATTATCATATCTTCTGTCTTTATAAGTCTACATTACATTGTTGTTTTATTTTGAAGCCTGCAGGAAACACATTCATACATATTCACACATATAAGACACGGACTTTCACGTATGCCACGTACACCATGTAACGTATACACATTCCACAGGATGATTTTACCATATATGGTAAGGAAAGAGCCAAGAATGCTGTTTATTACATGCTGTAAACTGAGTTTATGTAACCCACGTGATTTTACTGTGAAAGTCTGGAATAAAACTGCTACAAGGAAGCTGACGCTCAGGAAACCACTTCCTCTCTGTTCAGTGAGAGGTCACTTCCCTTGACTCTAGAGCTGAGCTCAGAGGACGAGGTTTGTCCTCCTTGTGCAAGTGAAACAAAGAAAGATGTTGGTGTATTTGTTCTTTGTTATTTGTGAATGATTTGAACTGATCAGATGGATTATGTTTCTGCTTTTTGGAGCTTAAACATATTTATATACTGTTATTTTAATGCAGCACACACTGTTACATCTGTTATTTTCATGTGAAGCTCCTGCAGGATATTAAAATAATTTAAATAGTTCATTTAAAAATTCCATTAATGGCATGAAGAGCCCTACATGGACAGGTTCTTCCATTTGTAGCAGAGCTGCTGAGACCTTATAACTGCAGTGGGGCTCTCAGATTATCTGATGAGGGTCTCCTAACTGTTCCACACACTTACTTTATAACTAGAGGCGATCACACTTTTGTGACTGTGGATTTCTTCCTCAGCCAGTCAGGTCAGCTGAATATGTGGTTTGAGTCTTGTGATTTGCTTAAAACTCCTTTCTGTAGGTCAGCTGTGCCTTAATCTTTCGCCCATTATCTCTGGCCTTTTGTACTCCTAATATACATGTATTGGAGTGTGGACATTTACACATATAATAGAAGAATAAATAGCAATGAAAGAATGGACAGAGTGAGATTAGAAATCACTGGGAATTTTTTCCCAAGATGGTGGTGTACATCAGTGCATCAGTAGTGTCTGTCCTGTAAGGTGCTTGTTGTGTCATGTGTGTTTGTGCTCTTTCAAGGTATACATTCCTATAGATGGTAGGAGTTATTAAACTGTCTACAGCTCAGTGTGGCTGTCACAGTGGGTTTCCAGAGAGCTCACAATATTATTGTGGCCATACCAAGACCTCCCATCTCACTGTGGATTGTTGCTGAATCTGGTAATCAACAAAAGCATAATTTATGGTCCTACAGATGTCTCCATCTGCATATATATTTCCGTTTGGACAGGTGGAGAGGGGTTTTCAAATGCAGAGTTCCCCAGGAATGGGGGAACTGTGACAAACACGTCAAAAATCAAACATATTGCATGAAAAGCTGCTACACTGTATGCTTTTCATTGTTTTAAACACTCATCTTCAGCTCTTTGGATGTTAGAGCTTCATCATCTCTGCAGCTGAAGGACCAAGAGCAGCAAAAGCAAGAGCAGCCCACAGACCAGTTGTACCACAAGCCAGATTGTAGGCAGTCACTGTGGTTCTAAGGTGCTGTCAATCACATGTAGTCCCTTTGCTTATAGTGGAATTCAGAGGGGCTAATGATGTGCTAACACATGGTCATCATAGCTGGAGACATTAATCAGGCATGCTTAAAGACAGTGCTTCCTGATTTCACTCAGTATGTTAAATATGCCACCAGGGGAAATAACACACTTGACCAGATATAGTCAAACATCAAACATCCAGGGGCTCTTTCACATCCAGGCCTGACCTGTCGGACCACATCTCTGAGATCAACTTTCACTGGTCCTTACTGCCCCAATGAAGTAAACAAGGTCACACGCTAATTTTATTAAAACATGGCCAGAGGGAATCTTCACTCAGGACTATTTTGCACACTGCATGGGGAGCCACCTGTGTGGGCAATATTGCTGTTAATAAACAGAGTTTTTAAAAAACTGAAATCCTGGATGACAAAGGAAGTCCAGACTTTCTTCAGGATCTGTGACATTGCATTTAGGTTCAGAGACAGGATCTGCTACAGAACAGCCAGGACTGACCTGAAAGAGCCATTAGGGAGTCTCAGTGCTGCTGCTGATCAAGCTGACCCTGAGACTTTAAACCCATTAAAGCTTCCTGTACCAGAGCCTGATGGAGGAGACGTGGGACTCACTTCAGTTTGTTTCAGATCAGAGTGAGATTAATGTGACTGAACAGGTGTTAACAGGTATGAACAGGTGTGAACAGGTATGAACAGGTGTTAACAGGTATGAACAGGTGTGAACAGGTATGAACAGGTGTTCTTGTGTATTTATGTGACTCAGACTCAGCTGCAGGTTAGAATGAAGCAGAACAACATTTCCTAAATGACCACATTAACACACAGACACACTCAGTGACAATGACACACACAGACTGAGCTTCACTCAGTGTTTCAGTAACAATGTGCTCATAGAAACGTGTTCCAGCAGAGAGCCTGCATCACTCTGAGAACATACTGGGAGTGATGGTGGAGCTTCAGCTGTTAAACTCTGAGCATCAGCTGCTGCTCACAGCTTTTATTCTTTTCTTTTTACTCTAAATATTACTACTCATCACTGCTGATGATTTAAAATATGTGCTGCTACACTTAAAGTTAAGAATGTATACTGATGAGTCTGAATTTCTCTATATGAATATTTAAATGGAAATTTATAATTTCAAACATTTAAACTGAATGTAGTTGCATGTAATTTAGCTGCTCTGAAAAAAAAATCAAATCTACATACATCTACATCTACACATCCCACTGGAACTAAATCTATGTCTGTTTACAGGTCAGAGATATTTCCATTATACATCCAAGCTCTGCACTGTCCACTCAGACCAGGAGGAACATCCAGTGAAGACAGACTGCATTTGTCACTGAACATGAATCCCATAAACTACACAGCTAAGTCCTAAAGATGAATCATTCTATTAATCCAGTGTTTGGGTGTAAAATAAAAACATAATGAGAACAGTTTTGTATCTCAGTACAGCAGTGAGTAAAAGTACTCAGTTACTTTCCCCACTGGCTGCAGCTGCATGAGGAAGAGTCACAGACTGCTACTCTCTGCTTTTTAAAGATTTAATGATATCATACCTCTGACTTTAATAATCAGTATTAAAACAGCACACACGCACACACACACACACACACACACACTGTGTGTGTTTCCCCTCTTTGTGTATTTGATGATGAAGAGCTCGAGCTGCATCCTGGAGTCAGAGAGTCCTGCCTGGTAACAGCTGATGCTGCAGGTCATGTGACCTGTGTTCTGGTTTTTAGAGCCGCTCTCAGTCAGACTGTCAGAGTTTGTCAGGAGAACTCAGGAACATGGCTTCATCCTTCCTCTGCTTCACCCTCCTCTTCATCACCATCTACACTACAGGTATGATCAATACACTGATTAATACACAATTTATATTCTCTTATTGCCTACTAGCAAGAATGATCAATACAGTGATCATTAGTCTGATAATCACATTTTATTCTACATCATCTTCCACACAACAAATATGATGAATGCACTCATCAATACACTGATCAATACTGAGGATAGCTCAATAAACACTATTCATACATCACTGTTTACACAGTAGGTGTGATCAATACACTTATGAGCACCAATAATTACTGTGATCAGTCCACAGTCTGGGTTCAGTGTGATTCAGTGTTCTTTTGTTCTCAGATGGGTTTGTGTATTATATGACGGGACGCTGTGTGTTTAACTCCACCGATCCAAAGGACATCGAGCTCATCATTTCTTGGTATTACAACAAGATTGAGTTCACCAGGTTCACCAGCAGTGGGGGGAAGTTTGTTGGATACACTCAGTACGGAGTGAAGACTGCAGACTTTTGGAACAGCGGTCCAGTCCTGAGTCAAGTCTAAAGCTGAGAAGGAGAGATTCTGCCAACACAACATTGGGGTCTGGTACAGCAACGTTCTGACTAAATCAGGTGAGTCTGCAGTTTGTGCGACATCATCAGATCCTCATGTTCAGCCTCACACTGACCCACACTCTGAAGATTTACATTCATTTAAAACTCCTGCTCTTCTATTTCTTATAAATTCCAGATAAAGGTTTATGATTTACTCCATAGTTTGTTCAATGATTTTAGTGATGATATACTATTTTAAAAACGTAGAATTATTTATGGTATTGATCTAAACTCAGTCTGTCGCTCCCTGGTGGTGAAACTGCTGTAAGTCACTCTGACAGGCATAATGATAATGTTTGTTTTTATCTCTTTACACTGAAAGTTCTCTGAAGGTTACTTTTAAAGATATTTCCAAATAATTTTCCTTCTGATGTTAAGAGAGATATTGATAAGTAATGGTGATTCTGAGGAAAGAAATGAAAGCTGAAGGAACCAATGGAGGCAGTTCCCAGTATAACCCAGAGGAAATGAGTACTGTGTGTTTTGTGTGTCTCAGATTGTTCCTGCACACTCACCTCTGTGCCTCTCTACAACCAGTAACACACACTTTCATCTGACATCTGATCAGCATTGTTGAAACTCTGACTGTGGTTACAGAGGCATTATTAATCCCAGAAGCTCCAGTAAATAACTGAGGATCTTTATCCTGATCATCATCAGTCCACGCTCAGCTTGACTTCCATTATTAAATCGGAGTCATTGTGAAGTCTTGCTCTTTACAGCATCTCTGCAGTGCTGAATTATTCCACTTAGACAAAATTTTAAAAAAATCTTCAATGGTCAGCCTACAAGAATTCCTGCATTTATTTGATTGATCAAAATAAATCAGGTGCTGGGACTAATTTAATATAGGCTTCGAGAAATATGAGAAGAAACTGCAGTCAAACCATCGATGGAGAGGATCAGTGACCATCGGTGATCCTCTCTTGAAGGTGACTGTCTACAGCTGAATGTTAATAAAAGTGTCTGTGTGACATTTGGGACATGTAGCTGTGACTCTGAAGGGCCTTTTTGTTTATACCTTTGGGAAGAAAATATATCGAGAGATATATCATATATCACTATTCAGATGAAAAATATCCAGATATTACCTGTGGTCCATATCGCCCAGCCCTAGTTGTAAAGATTGTTATTACATTTTTTCCAGATTCTCCCCTTAAAAAAAATTAATTGCAGAATTTTGAAATGATTCCACCTAAAGTCAGAATATGATCCATTCACTTCTCCATCAGCTCCTTCAGTCATTACTTGAAATAAAATGGAAAAATTAGGGGTGGGACTCGATTAAAAATATTAATCTTATTAATTAGAAGTTTTGTAATTAATTAATCAAAATTAATCACATTTTAATCACATTTCAATACTTAACATGAGAAATATTAATTTAAGTTTGGTTGATGAATGAATCAATATACATAAGCTTAAACCTCAAAGTCTTGTTTATTTTCCCACCAGTCTCCCACACAGACCAGCGAGGGGTGGAAGTGCTCCTGTGATGAGCAGACTCCTTCCTGCATGAAGTGTTTGCACTTCCATCTGGAAGTTTCTTGTGTTTAAATTTTCCACCAGCCTAGTCTCTTCCGTCATCTCCACAGCTGTGCTTTGCACTGTCACGGTTGCTAGGTGACATGAGCTACACTGAGGTGAGGGCAGGTGACGCTGATATGAAGGCTGGACCGTCCAATTACACAGCCGCTCACTTCCGGCCTTCATGGTCTTCATGGGCTGTGAAGGACCCAGTCTGTGGGCTGGGTCCTTCACAGGATGCAGGCCCTGAATTTGGACACAGCTCACCATGCTCATCACACTGTGCGTCAATATAATCTGTATGCCTGGAACTCGTGCACTGAGAAACCTTCCACGGTGCAAAGTGCGATTAAAATGCGTTCAATTTTTTAATTTGTTATTTACTCTGTAATTAATTTATTGAAATTAACGTGTTAAAGTCCCACCCCTAGTAAAAATTAATATACAAACAAACAAATAAACAGTCTTTTTAACAACCTTTGAGGCTCTTGGACTATAGATGGCTGAGTTTATGAAGTGTACCTATACAGACAGTATATAGTGAGACATAACGATAAACAGTGATCAGAGTAAATGTCACTGCTGTTACTTCAGGAAATCATGAACCACAAGGAAAAAAAGATGAAAGAGCTGCATGAAAGCTCCTTTCAAGGTTATTATCTTTATTGCCTCTTCTTCTTCATCTTCAGCCTCATCCTCTCATCTACCCTGATTGTGTTTGTTAGATCTTGAGATGCTGTGTGTAATAAATACCTTAAAATTACTTCTGTCAGAAGAGGAACCATCTGAATATCTGTTACAATTCAACCTGGAGTGTGACCCATTTTATCAAACACATGGACTAGTAAATAAAAATGATTTTCAGAAACATTTGGTTTATTTGGCAAAATATCAGCATTTTATCTGATAGAGGCCATTTCAACTGGGGTTATTAATTTTTACTTTCAGATGTTCATTTGTTGGTTATCAATGTAGCAACCTTTTTACTGACAAGTAAGATTTGATATCTGTTTAATCCTAATGAATGCACTCAGCTTCAATCTGTTCTGTAGGACACAAACTTTCAAAGGGAATTTAAACTCAGCTCCAGTCTCTGTGTCCTCCATAGTAGAGGGTGGCTGTGCCTCCACCTAAACACCAACATGAGGATCCTCAGGGGTTACAGTGGGACTCAGAAGGTGGAGGAACCCTAAGATCAGCTCAGTGTGAAGAAAATAATCTCAACTCACATTAAAGCTTTTCTTGATTGCCTAGGTGTAATTCTTACATCATAACACAGACTTGTCTCTGAAAAAAGTCTTGTCTCTCTCTTTAAAAAAAGAAGCTTTTATTCCTAATCATCTGGCAAAATCACAAAGAATACACAATACAGATCAATTAATGCATTTATATCTTTAATACATTCCAAGGAAGAGGCTGTTAGTCATCATAGTTTTCCTTCTCCTCAGATGAGCAACCACATTCCTAAAAACAACATCACTCCTCATGTTCTTTACTCGATTACAGTTTTTGCTCTTGTTTTCCAAATGTGAGCATTTATTGTACACAAAATTAACAAAATAATCGTCTTTTGCTATCAACCGTTGGTTCCTTAAACAGCCCATACATCACACTGATGTACACATTAAATCACACATCAAACATCTTGCATCTTATCTCTGTTGTTCAATAACACTCCAAAAGCAAATGTTGCAACGTTTCATCCTCATCACAGCTGGTCACTGGACATTTCTCTGTAGTGATGTAACAGCTCCAGTTGTTAGATCCCCCACAACGTTCTCACGATTGTGACAGCTCTCCGTTTAATCAGGGTCCC
>JAMQGT020008084.1:0-16383 GCA_024447675.2 Pterophyllum scalare
GTGTCAGATGGATGTCTGTCTCGGTTGAGTGTGTCTACCTTCAGAGATTTCTTTGTAAATTACATTTTTTATTCATTTAATTTGTACATTTTCCAGTACAAACTTTAAGAGCTTTAGTAAAACCAAACAGAAGAACGTGCAGATGCTTCTAAGGGCTGAAGCTCTGATCATGGTCACCCCTGTCAGACCCTGAATAGATACAGTGGATCACAAAAGTGAGCTCCACCCCTCACATGTCTGCAGATATTTAAGTATATCTTTTCATGGGACAACACTGACAAAATGACACTTTGACACAATGAAAAGTAGTCTGTGTGCAGCTTATATAACAGTATAAATTTATTCTTCCCTCAAAATAATTCAATATACAGCCATTAATGTCTAAACCAGCAGCAACAAAAGTGAGTACACCCCTAAGAGACTACACCCGTAAATGACCAAATTGAGCACTGCTTGTCATTTCCCCTCCAAAATGTCATGTGACTCGTCAGTGTTACTAGGTCTCAGGTGTGCATAGGGAGCAGGTGTGTTCAGTTTTGTAGTACAGCTCTCACACTCTCTCATACTGGTCACTGCAAGCTCCAACATGGCTCCTCATGGCAAAGAACTCTCTGAGGATCTTAAAAGATCTACATGAAGATGGCCAAGGCTACAAGAAGCTGAGTGCACGTGCTCAGTGTCACATCCAAATGCTGTCACTGAAAGATAGACGCAGGAGTGCTGTCAGCATTGCTGCAGAGACTGAAGAGGTGGGGGGTCAGCCTGTCAGTGCTCAGACCATACGCCGCACACTACATCAAACTGGTCTGCATGGCTGTCACCCCAGAAGGAAGCCTCTTCTGAAGTCTGTACACAAGAAAGCCTGCAAACAGTTTGCTGAAGACATGTCAACAAAGGACATGGATTACTGGAACCATGTCCTATGGTCTGAGGAGACCAAGATTCATTTGTTTGGTTCAGATGTACTGTGAAATAATGAAGCAGAGCATGATCCCCTCCCTCCAGAAACTGGGTTTCAGGGCAGTGTTCCAGCATGATAATGACCCCAAACACACCTCTAAGACAACCACTGCTTTATTGAAGAGGCTGAGGTTAAAGGTGATGGACTGGCCAAGCATGTCTCCAGACCTAAACCCAACAGAACATCTTTGGGGCATCCTCAAGAGGAAGGTGGAGGAGCGCAAAGCCTCGAATATCCATCAGCTCCATGATGTCATCATGGAGGAGTGGAAAAGCATTCCAGTGGAACCTGTGAAGCTCTGGTGAACTCCATGCCCAGGAGAGTTAAGGCAGTTCTGGAAAATAATGGTGGCCACACAAAATACTGACACTTCAGGAACTTTCACTAAGGGGTGTACTCACTTTTGTTGCTGCTGGTTTAGACATTAATGGCTGTATATTGAGTTATTTTGGGGGAAGAATAAATTTACACTGTTATATAAGCTGCACACAGACTACTTTTCATTGTGTCAAAGTGTCATTGTGTCAGTGTTGTCCCATGAAAAGATATACTTAAATATCTGCAGACATGTGAGGCGGTGCACTCACTTTTGTGATACACTGTAAGCCCCGCCCATTTGGTATGACAGGCTGATAGAAACAAACATTTAATGACAGAGACTTTGTTTACAGTGCAGAGCCCAGCCTCTCATCCACATCTACCACACCTGAGTCACTGCTAAGCTAACTTTCAAGCTCAGCCAATCAGGTTCTCTCTGCCTCTCTCTGACCATCAGATACTGAATGGATCTTTTATTAAGATTTTCTCCTATTTTTTTTTTTATTAAAAAGCAAATATCAGTGAAGTCAGACTCAAACAATCATCAGCTTTTATGCATTTCTAAAATTAGCAGGATGATTCATGTAAAAATCTGTTTTTGGAAAGCTGTGGGATGCTCCTGCTTTTAGCCCTGACCTGCTGTGTTTGCTTTGAATCCTTAAAAGAGGAACGGAGACAAGGAGTTAGGCTGAGCCACAGAGACACAGCCGACATGTTAATGTGCAACAGCAGGCTCAGTGATCCTTTAATCAGAGATGACGAACCACACACAGTCAGTCTTCAGGTTTAAGCTGCAGTCTCAGTTCTGAAGGTGGACAGGTGAGTGTTCCTGCATGTGATTGGCTGGTCAGTCTGCAGCCTGGGAGAACCTGGGTCCGTTCAAAACTAAAAAAATATTTCCCTGTTGAATGATGCTTTTGTTTGGTGTGTGCATCAGGAATCTTGCCCAGTCAGCAGCGACATGTATTTAAAGTCCATCATTTATTGATCTCCATTGTGGGATCAATAAAGTATAAGTAAGTAAGTAGGTAATAAAAAGGATGTGCAGCCACTGGGTAATGTAACAGGGTTTTTATTGCAGAACTGTTTTGGATTTTAAAAAGCTGTGGTACGTTTTGTGGGCCTGGACCAAAACCAGGAAATGTTTCATTCTTAGCAGCTCAGCACATGAACTCTGAGCTAAAGGGCTGCAACCGCCATCACACACGCTGTCTGTGGGCACTCCCTTTTTGATTCTGTCCCTTTTTGATTCTGATTAGCAGTTTTTCTGCTGATCAGCTTGATGATTGACGTTTTTGAATGTTTCAGATTCAGCTGGTCCAGAGCGAACACAGACAGCATTTTGTTGTTTCACTCTCATCTCTAACATTTAGCTTAGCTTAGCACAATCACTGGAAGCTGAGGGAAACTGTTAGCCTACACTCACAGACTCACATCCTGCCAAGCTGCAAAACAACCAGAGCTGCTCTGTGATTGGCTGTTTTCTTATGACTCTATGGACGTTAAGTGCTTGCTAATAAAACTAAAATGTCGTATCTCCACCGAAACGTTTGTGCTTGTGTCTGAGTGATGATCATTTACAGCTTTGGTCAGAAGTTTGCATCCTCTCATCACGGGCACGAATGTCAGGGTAATTCTGGGATTTTCATGATTTCTTTTTCCAGAGTGGAACGATTGCAGAGCACACATTTAATGAAAAACAAGCTTCAATTTACTTTGGAGTTAAAGGTTTGGATTAGAGTCCAAAAATTAATGAAGATCTGGATCTTATTTAGAATCACATCACGTCACGAAATGAGTCCCATTAACATCTTCATTCCTAATCTTTAGGGACTCAGCAACAGGGTCTCTGCACGCAGGTGTACCAGTTAAACTGAGCTAAGACTGGAGTGAATAATTTACAGAGAAAAAGCAAAAATAAAAAGCAAACATGACAGAGTGAAGCTACCGATTGTTTTTATTTTAAATGCTCATAAAATGGAAGAATTCAAAGACCGTGACCTGTAGTAGTCAATCACTGTGAAAGGAGATCAGCTGATTTCAGATGATGTTTTCAGATTTAACCTCCGTTAAGATTTGAGCATCATATCATTTTATTGAATCTGATCTTATTTACACCTGAAATGATTTATTTATTTTGCCTCAGACACGGTTAAATGGAGTATGAAAGGCCTTTGATTGTGTTTCAGGTTTACTTTGTGCACATATCCTGTCTCTTACAGACCCCAGACTCTGCACTCAGGTGTTCCAATTAAATCTTAACTTTCAGGGTTGATATGAGATGGTTTTGAATAATTTTTCCTCTAATGTCTAAAATGTTATTTGTAAAGAAATCCATGAAGTCATTACTAGTTAAAGTGAAAGGAATACTGGGCTCTACAGAGCTCTGACTCTTTGTCAGCCTGGCTACAGTGCTGAAAACAAACCTGGGGTTGTTCTTATTTTCTTCAATTAATGATGAATAGTAAGATGTCCTAGCTTTATGGAGGGCTTTATTATAGAGCAACAAACTCTTTTTCCAGGCTAAATGAGCATCTTCTACTTTAGTGAGACGCCATTCCCTCTCCAGCTTACGGGTTATCTGCTTTAAGCTGCGCGTTTGTGAATTATACCACGGAGTCAGGCACTTCTGATTTGAGGCTTTCCTTTTCAGAGGAGCCACAGTATCCAAAGTCGTACGCAATGAGGATGTAAAACTATTGATGAGATAATCTACCTCAGTGGGAGCAGAGTTTAGGTAGCTGCTCTGCACTGTGTTGGCACATGGCACTGAAGAGCAGAATAATGAAGGAATTAGATCCTTAAACTTAGTTACAGCACTTTCACAAAGACTCCTACTGTAATAAAACCTATTCCCCACTGCTGTGTAATCCATAAAGTAAATGTAAATGTTACTAAGAAATGATCAGACAGGAGGGGGCTTTACTAGAAAACTAGAAAAGTGTCAAGGATCTATTTTGGGCCCATTGTTGTTTTCTTCATATATTTTGCCCCTGGGGTCAATTTTTAGGAAGTATAACCCGTCCTTTCATTGTTTTGCTTATGAGACTCAGATTTATTTTCCTATGAAATCTAATGATCCCAGTTCATTGCAGATTTTATTAAACTGCCTTAATGACCAAAAGAATTGGTTAAACACAAATGTTCTTCATCTTAATGAAAGTAAAACAGAGATTATGTTTGGTTGTGCTGAAGGACTCTGTTGCCTCTCTTGGCCACACAAGGTAATGCATCCATCATCCTGTTAAAAATCTCGGTGTGATCATCAGCAGCTCCTTTAACTGTGATCAATCTGTGCTGATACACGAGAGCAACTATGACAAGTAAACACAACACGGTAACGGGACACAGGTGAACATAATCAAAGATGGTGAACTAGAAAAGGAATTAAAACTAAACATAAGACACTAGAGACAAGAAACTATCAAAATAAAACAGGAAGTGAGAACCATAACTAAAGGAGGAAACAGTCAGATGAATGAACTACAATAGGATCAGACAGGAAACACAGAGGGAACAAATGACACTTGAAGGAGGCAGAGCTGCAGGACATCACCAGGAAGTGATCACAGCTCAGCTTCAGTCACACTGCAGCGTTCAGGAGAGAAAGAGTGCGAGGATCGCCGGAACAAAGAGAAGTGATGTCACACAGGTAGCTGAAAGACTGAGCCAACAGCACACAAATGCTTCTCATCAGATGTGTTGTCAAAAACATTCACTCTATGAATAAATCGGATCATAACAGACGTCTCATTCTGCTCCTTTGCAGCTCTTTTTATTCTTTGATCTGTGAACTACCCACCCCCACAGGTTCGTCTCTGTGTGCTGCAGCTCTGATCGTATTTGTCTCATCCAGAGAGGTCTGTGAGGCTTCCTAAAGCTGAGCTTCACTCCTGTTTATTCTAATCAAGTCCTTCTGGATTCAGTAGAATCAGCTGAGGCTTCAGAGGAACTCCTTCCTGTCTCTCTGCTCAGTGTTTGAGTCTTTGTGCCTCAGCACAGCAGGATCAGGGAGGCATCAAACTTACATGTCACACAGTTTCTTTAGAGTGTGTGTGACAGGAAGTCCTCATTAACCCTTCCTGTCCCCTGCGCTCTGATAAACGTTCACACATGTGCAGCCTGCAGAGCTGAGCATGCACAGACCAACCTGTTTCTGCGGGTGTGAGGGGGAACTCAGGCGCACACCAGCAGCTGCTGCACCCTCACATTAGAGGAAGGAGAAGAGGTCAGAGAGGAGGAGGCGGAGCCTGAAGTGATTGATTAGTATCAGCTGAGTTAGACTTGAGAGTGCAGCAGGAAATCTGACTGATCTCTGAGCAGCTCCTGGAAGTGATGTCAGCTGTGAGGCGGTGGACAGACCGGTCCTGCAGCTCTGTGGTCTGAGAGTCGACGCTTGGCAGGAAACTCAGAGACAAGGATGGAGGTGAAGCTGCTGCTGCTCGTCTCCGTGCTCACTGTTCTGGGTAAGAGCGCATGTGTGTGTGTCTGCAGGGTGCTTTTTCTTCATTTCTCAGCACAGTCAGAGGTTAAACATGAACAGCGCCTGCAGCAGGAAGTGAAGAGAAGAAGCCTCAAACCTGCTCATCACTGAGCTTCACAGGTTTAATGATGGCCGTCAGAGGGGACGGGTTATAAAAGGACGAGCTGAACGCTGGAGTTCAGGCATTCTTAAAGATTGTGCAAACTTGTTGCCTCAAAAAAATGAAGCAACTTCAACCTAAAAGCAGTGAGTTATCCCAGCCAGTTCACTCTGAGTGTGCAGACATGAGCATGAGCTTCAGAGGGTATGAAGTCATTTGGAGGGATACGCTGACTGATGTAACTGAAAACTCTGAATGGCCGAGATATTTCAGGCAGGACGACTTTCTGTGAGCTTTCAATGTTATAGACCTGCTAAAGAGTCAAAAACACACTTTGATCTGAATAAGACCACAGCATCAAAAGTGCAGCAGTCTGCATCTGTATCAGCACAGAGAACAGATCGCTGCATGACTAAAAACTAAACTGTGTCTCATCTTATGAGCCATGAAGCTGCACAGACACTCATTTAAATGAAGAAAGGTCACTGTTTGCACTGACAGTGTGATAGCTGCAGATGTGTTTGAAGTAACCTGTCAGCTCAGCGCTCGTTTGATTTTCCTCCATGTTAGAGCACAGAGGCTGTGACACCATGAGTGCAGCGGGCTGATGGGAAGGAAAGACGGTTTTTTTAAGTGAATTTCAAGCTGCTGTAATGTAATAAGTAATCATCATTCAAATATGTGCCTGCTGTGATGCCTTTATCTGATGAAAAGATTTCATTTCTAAGCATTTAGCTGTGATCAAAATGGTATAAAAACATGTATTCATGCAGGTTAGACCTACAAAAAACTACAGACAATGTAAAATGGTGTCAACTGGTGCCAGAGAAAAATAAGACCACCATTAACAACTTACAGGCTGTTAGTTTGGGTTTAAATGTGAAATGTGCTCCAGTGGGTTCGTCCAGCAGGTGAAAGCTGCTTGAACACCTGAGCATGTCAGAGAGACCCTGAGACTCCAACGTCAGACTCCAAAGTAAACCTGCATTACACAATAAAATTATAATTATTAATTCAGAGCATGAAATGAGCTAAAACCACTGAAGTGGACATTTTCCACTCAGTAAAATGTCCCTAAATGCAGCATCAGACAGTAACAGGAAGTTCTTCTGTCACCACAGAGCACATATGTTGGTCTGACTCACCCTCCTCTAACAGCCAATCACAGCAGAGCGTCCCTCCTGCTGATCCACTCTCTCTTCACTCTGCTTCCTGTGGCTGTTTGGTTGCCACACTTTGACGCCCTCTGCTTCTGACTCACTCACACATTTGAAAACTTCTCAACTTGAGAAGCTTTGAAAACGTCTTCAGTTTGGACCTAAACTTCCAGAATGAGACAGACACATTACTTTTACTCATGCACAAGCAGAGTCCAACAATAATTACAGCTGCAGCAGCAATGAGGGGGTCTCAGGGGGGCTCACTGAGGTTGCTCGCTAATCAAAGGCTCCTTTGGCTTTTAGCTGGGGATAATGAATGCCCATTAATTACACGTCTCTATATAAATTTCTGTTGGTTTTTTCTGCATTTATGCTTTGTGCTGAAATCAATTATATGCCTCCGATATTGATTTGAGTCTGTAGGGGGGGGGGTTGTTGTGCCAATTACCACTTTTCTGTATTTATGCATTTATGCTTGGTAAGTAAATAAGTGATTCAAATTCAAGGCCAATTGGACAGAGTATGCACGAGTGATTACATGTACGGTTTTGCAGCCAGCCACTAAAACCAAACCCAAAATCTGCATTTTTCCCTAGGTGGCGCTGTGGAGCCACTTTGCCATTTTCAATAATCAAAGTGATAAAATCAGAAAGTGTCATCATGACAGAGGGGTGTGCCAAAATTCATGACTTTGTGAGCTTTCCAAATCCTTCAACAACCACTTCCTGTTTCATGGCAAATTGGCAATTCGAGTATGTGGAGGCACTCAAAAAGGCGATTCGTTCTTCATCATCATCATAATAATAATAATAAATGGAGTGATTACCATAGGGCCTTCACAGTGTCAGCGCTCAGGCCTGAACAACACAGAGCTGAACCGAACAACCGCCGGACTGTTAGAACGACCTTTATTGACACAAACGTCACTAACAGAAGGTCCTCTTCTCTTCCAGGGGTAAAACTTGTGTCCGGCCACCATTCTCACCCCTCGATGCCTGGATCGCCACACAACATCAGCAGGAATGATCGCGGCCTCCAGCGGGTCATCCTTGACGCCGCCTACTCCTTCAACAACCGATCAAATGATGCCTTCCTCTTCAAACCCGCCACCATCAATATGGCACAGCGACAGGTATGACACACCTGGAGCTGGAGTCAGATGTATGATCAACAGGGTCAAAGTTCAACCTTTATATCACAGCCAAACTGGTTTCATGAACTCATTTGAGAGGTGATGGAGGCCTGACCCAGGATTCATGCTGGCGTGGGGGTTCCTCAGGAGGTTCTCACTGTGTGTGTGTGTGTGTGTGTGTTTCAGATTGTTAAAGGGATTCGGTACATTGCAGATTTTGAGATTTCCAGAACAGTGTGTCGCAAACGAGACAAAAACAACGACGTGTCCCAGTGTGACTTCCAGCCGCCCGGCCCGCTCCACCAGGTGAGTCTGAGCTGCAGACTATGAATAACAGACACGTTTTGGCCTCCGCCATGTTGGTTTTTGGAGTCAGAAGTGATGAAAGATTGGAGGTCTAATGCTGCTTAGCTTGGTTATCAGTCTGCATCCATAGACTGTATGAGAGCATCACACAGGCACAGATATCTGCTACTGATGCTCAGTAACAACCAAATCAAATCTGCCTGTGTCACAATCTGTCAAAGAGGCCACACCCCTAATAATGCAAACTTTAAGCCTTTATACAATACAGACAGCTACAGCTTCACTACTGTACAGCTGTTATGAAACACGGCGTGCTTCTATAAACAGTATGAATTAAAAACTAGAGGACCGATAACAGAACCCTGTGGAACTCCCACGTTCCAGATTTAGTTTCTCTCAGTGATTCATCCTGAAAATCCTCATCTGTCTGTCAAAGGCTTCAGGTCTGACCTTTGCAGGCTTATTTTTCATGTGTAACCCCCAGCAACACCACACACACTGGTAAAGCAGTAAAAGCTGCAGCACTGTGTGTTTCAGTGTATAAAGAGCAGTGAGGCTGCTGTTAATGTGAACAGGAGCAACAATCCTGAGAGGTCTCAGGGCTTCACGGTTGTTTTTCAGGTGTTTCAGTGTCACGTGGATGTTTGGATGATTCCCTGGGAAAAACCACAGAAGAAGACTCTCAACTTACTTTGCAAACAGTGACCGTAGCAGCTGCCGCCGCCGCCTCCTCCTGATGACCTTCATCACCTCCCGCTGCTGTCGTCTTCATGCCACATCTTCATCCACTAAAGAAACTCTCGGGACACCGCCCACTTTCAGCCCTGTCTGTACTCTGAATATTAAGTTTTTCTAAACAGACTAACAGAGATGATGAACCTGAGCTCTGCTTGTGTGAACGTCATTTCATCAATAAAACGATCCAACAATGAGCGTCAGGTTTTTTCCATTTCTGAGGTGAACACTGACTGCAGGTGCAGATCTGAGGGCCACGTTTGGGTTCATCGGGACTGAAACCTGAGGCAGAGGAGGCCCCCTGCTGGTCAGAGCAGAGCAAACAGGCCAATTTTGGTTGTTCCATTATAAATGCTGCTGCCATAAATCCATGGAGAAATAAGTGTATGAAGGGCGAGCATGATTATTTGACCTGTCTGTGTGGATTCATTCATTTAAAGGTGATTATTGTAGATTCTTTGTTCAAAATGCACTAAAGCTTCAGCAGCTTTGACTTTGTTATACTAAACTTGATTTGGTGTGGTACCATTGTGTCACAAGATGGAGCTGTGACTGAGTAACCTTTATTAAGTGGGAGACTCCTGAAGAACAGTCATATTTAAAATGGTGTGCTGAGAAAAGGCAAAGAACACATCTAAAAATATCAAAACAGACCTGCTGGTAAAACGCTGCCCCCTGGTGGTGAAGGTTTCAGTCAAACGTTGCCAGTCAATTACAAAAACTAACTTTAACTTTGACTGTGCTCATGAAGAGCAGTGGAGGGAGGGGTTAAAGGTCACCTGCATGTGCTTTCTAAAGCAAACCTTTGGAGAAGTATTTCATGAATACTTTGACCTTTTGAAACACTGTGAAAGTGCAGTCATGGCTCAATAGCATGAATGCTAGTGTGTGTGTGTGTGTGTTGGATGATGTTTGTGCCAAAGGAAGCATAGACACACCTCTGTGGCTGGTTCTGAATGTCTCCGTTACATATTCATTCATACAGGTCAGGCTTATTATAATTAGCTGCAGGTTTCACCTGTGCAGGAGGACAGAGTCAGAGAACAGGTTCAGTCAAAGCTTTTATTGAGAGCTTGATGAGGAGGCTGCAGACCAACAGCAGGAAATTCAGCTGAAATGACTGAAATACAAAGTTCACAGAGAAAAATGCATTTGGCACAAAAACAAAGCAAAAGTTTTTCTTCTCGCTGCAACGATTAACTGATCAATAATCATCTCAGGTACAAACAGAAATGTGACCAAACTGGACATCTTCTGGTGTTTTACTTTGACACTTTACACAGAGCTTAGAAGAATAATGGAGCAAATACCGTGCAGCTTCAACCCAAAGATTATTCAGCCTGCTAATACTGATCAGTTCATCTAGTGCACATCTGAAAATGTATCGATACGAAGCAACTAAATGAGTCGATCTGGAGGGGAAAAAAATGAAAAGCAGCACAGCACTAACGTAAGATACAAGTAAAATGACGGGAGCCAAGTTGCTCGTTTCCAGCTACTTCTTTTTATGATGTGTAAAACAAGCTGCACTTCCTGTTTCTTTAAGGCCCTCCTCACTAAAAGCCCACTGTCTTCTGATTGGGCAGCACCCGGAGCTCATGAGCCGTACAGGCTGCAGCAGATGACCATGTACACAAATCTGTGACACGATGATGTGAGCTCACCACCGAGGCAGAAAAACCGAATCTTTCCTGATGTTTGCCTCACGTTATGAAACCCAGCCATGAAAGATCGATACAGGAGGAGCAGAACGGGTCCCCTTTAATCCCTCAGCTAACATGACACATTCAACTAAGAAGTCCAAGCTAGTCGTGGTGCTAACAGAATATATGAAGTCACAGTTCAATGAGTGAAAACAAACCACTGAAATCCACCGAGTTCCACATGTTGTGACTCTGACGTCAAACATCGCCGAACTGAATCGTACTGATTCTCTGCTCGATGACGTTGCTCGTGCTGACTAATTGACTATCGGCAGGCTTTAGTTGGACATCGACATGAACGAGAAGTGATCGCTGCAGTTGGCATGGCCAGTAAAGCCGCGTCCACACTGGAAACGATTCACTCGCCGCGCATCGCTTCAAAGCTGACGGCTGGTCGCTCCAGGCTCCGGGTGCCTAGGTAACCCTAATGTATTTACTACCAGGTCACATGTTAATCAGTGGTATCCCTGGAAGTCTATTTCAGCCATAGTCGCTTGAAGTCTCCAAATGTTATTCACGTCATATGGTCTCCGGTCGCCACGTCGCTGCCTGTGTGGACGCAGCCTCAGGCCTCAGTCACGCAGGCCTAGAGACCGGTCATCAACCACTCGGGGCTGCTTTGAAGGGGAGCCATCTCAGTTTCCAGTTTGCATCACTTTTCACTGTTTCGTTAGCGCTCATTGGTTAGTTAGCAAATGTCTATAGATAAGTTGACGTCTTCCAAGCAAATTATGGGCAGCTGCTGCAATTTGCTAGCAACCAAAGCAATCACAAGGAGGTTTTCTTTGCAACCAATCTCACACGTCAACCTTCTGAAGAAAACACATTTTTCCCGACTGATCTCTAGGCCCGTGTGGCTGAGTATCATCTCGAAAGACCCCCCCACCCCCCCAATTAATCAATGAAGCAATGCACAAACTAACCCATTCAGCTGCTAGCCAATCAGATCTCATTACGAGAGAGCTTGAACAGTGAGTAATCTGACATTAGTGTTAACGAGAAGCTGTTCACTGCGGCTCGTTAGAGCTTACCTCAGTCAAACCTGTGTTAACCAACCAATCACAAGAGAAGATATCACAAAAGACATGCCCACATACACCATCTCGAAAAGTGCAATAAAAAAAATAAAACAAAGCAAACAAAAAAAAAATGTGCAAGCGAACAAGTGCAGGTGCTAGCCAATCAAATCACATTAAGAAAACGTTGCGAGAGGGCGAGGTGCTGGCTTCAGTAGCCTGTAATTCGACATCAGCATCATCGAGTAAGAGTCACTCTTCTTCTGCGTAAACAAAGTTAGTCAGAGGCAGCTATGATAGCGCAGGCTAACTACTAATCAAAGCTTTGTAAGCCTGCACTGTGATTGGTTGATTGTTGTTACTGAAGATAACAAATTCGGTGCAAAGGTGTACAATTAAAAAAATAAGAGCACAAGCTAACCTGCTAGTATCAAATCCATTAGCCAGCATTTGAACTAGTTAGCTCAAGCTAATTAGCAAGAGAAGCTGCTTTTAGTGATTCTCAGTCTCAGCAAACACATTTCAGAACCAAAAACAAGAACACGTTCCTCTACACATTTTTGTTCTGAATTAAAAGTCTAAACACAAAATCTGTCAAGAAGTGAAGAAATTACCCAAAAACTGTTATGAGAAACATTAAAATCTAAAGCTGAACAATGCTTCACAACATCCTAAAAAATAAAACAGATTAGCCAAAATGAGAAGGAGCGCCGCCTCATTAGCGGGATAACCTGCAGGTGGCGCTGGGTGAAATCACCTTCACATCCTCTGGACACCACGAAGGTGGAAATTTTAATTTGTGGAACAAACGTCTGAGTCCGACAACACAGCAGAGTCGGTTTTAATTCCACCTCACGGGGCGTCATGTCTTTTACGTCTAACACCGTGATAACATTTCAGAAGTCACAAAAGTCCGTGTGTGTGTCCAGTCGTCTTCTTCCTCTTTTACACCTTGCTGAGGTCGAGTTTGGCGATGTACGGCGAGCGGAAGGAGCCCAGGTACAAACTCCCATCATACTCATGGACCTCGCTGACGTATGCCGCCACCAGGCCGTTGGGGTCGTGGAAGCTTCGTGTGCAGACGCCGCCATCGTGGAGCTCTGCCACCAAACTGTACCGAGGGACAAACTTCATCAGGACATCCTGGCTGAAGAGCTGCAGAAGGTGGAGGAGGATGGGTGGGTGGGTGGAGGGGAAAGGTGAGACACAAAGGATGAAAGAAACGAAGGAGTTAAAAAGAAGACAGAAACTAAAATGAGGGCTCGGTCAGTCTGGGCTCTCGTGACCTCTGATATGTTTCCCCGTCTGAAAGCATCTGATGCAACAAATAGATAAAAATGTTCTGCAAGGTTCACGCCAGGGTCACAGTCTGCAGACGAAGCCGATCAGATTGCAAAACACCGTCTCCTGCTCTGGGTCCAACACCACGTTCCTGTGTTTATGACTAATTCCAGTTTTTCCAGCTTTCTGGATCTTTCCGCAGCAGCGCTCCAGTTTTCTTTTACTTGGTACAAAAACTCAGTCTCATGGCAACAGGTGAAAAAGTCATAGCTGCTAACCTGTTTCTGAAAGCTGTTTTCTCTGCTCTCATATTTACTAATTAATGTCTGTGTTTGTGAAATTAAGATTTTCCACCTGTAAATGCAGGAAGGTACACCATCGGGGGTCGGAGGGGTTGGTGGTGGAGACGCGGTTTGAGCCATACATGATTTAAATACGTTATTCCGTATCATTAAACACAGGCTGGCTAAGATGAACGATCATGGCTCGAAGTGAAACACAACAGTTGGTACTTCTTGGACACCTCGTGCTGCTGACTCTACTGCACGTGTGCGAACAAACTCTGAATATTTTGGATTTTTCTGTGAGACCGGAATAATAACGAGACAAAGACAAAGACAAGGCTGACCTCTGGATGAGAACGCCTGCCTTCACCTGCCTCTACGTCATGTGACACCAGTTTTTCAGAGTAAACTCCTGAGTTTGGACCTGTTCAGGTGGTGGTGTTGTTTCCTCAGAGAACCCACGTTACAAACAGGCTGCAGCCCTGTTTCCAGCAGGTCCTTCAGCCTGTTAGTTTGTCTCCTGACTGTTAGGAGATCAAAGTCGTTCCCCTCCTTTAAGAACCCGGTCTTTTTGCTTTTACCTTGAATATGAATTTTTTGATCCAGGGTCTCTGTGACAGGAAGTCTAGCATGGAGAAACCGGGGTTCGGTCTCACGGCCGACATGGCCACCCAGTAACCTCCAGTGGAGCTCGGTCGGATGTTGTCGGGGAAACCTGGCAAATTGTCCACGAACGTGTCCATGCCGCCTTTATTCAGACCAGCCACGTGGACTCTGGAAGGATAGAGCATCACATGATGGGTGAAGGTACCAAATAAACCACATCACGTCGCTCAGGAGCCTATGAAAGTGCAGTTCTCACAGACACACACACACACACACACACACACACACGTTTTCCTGCCTTCATGAGGACCAGAGCATCACTGACATCACGAATTACATAACAGGCCTGAAGCCTCAGAAATCTGAAGCTGTGACGACCAGGAAAGGTCTCCACAAGGCAGACGTGTCCTCACTACAGCGATGTCTGCAATCTAAAATTCATACACATGCACACACACACACACATACGAACACATGCATGCACTTACACACACACGCACGCACACACTTCATGTCTGTAAAAAAAGGTTGGACGATTTCAGAGAGCCTGTTTCCACGGCAACACAGAGCCAACATGGTCCTCCTTCAGATGGTTGTGTAACATGATCAGACATGAAAGATACGTTTCCATCAGTATCTACTCAGCGCGGCTCGACTCGGCGTGGTTTGAAGGTGTTTCCATTAGTACCAGGTAACAGGTACTTCTTTAGCACTCACTCAGTCGGGGTTCTAAGCGGTCCGAGGAGATCCGACAGTATACATATTATAATACTTGACAATGATAACCTTCATCCCTTACAAACTTGTATGGGGGACTTGGTGACTTGGTGACAATATTAAACTGGCCTTAGCTATGTTAGCTTGCCTCTGTCTCATCTATTGTTGTGTTGTGTTTTGAGCCGCATACAAATTACATCAAGAGACTACTGCCCGCACTGCTACATCGACTCCACCAACATCAAGGTGGTCCTCAAATGCAATGGAAACGACTGTGGCGAGTCGACTTGACCCGCGCTGAGTAGTTACTGATGGAAACCCGGCAGAAGAGGAGCCGCTCACACAGGAAGTCAGCTCTGACTGCTTCCTGCTGTTGGTTTTATTTGTTTTATTCTTTAACTTTAACTTTGTGCGTCACCTTTTGAAGCCCTCAGGCTGGCTTCTGTCTGCAGGGTTACAGTCCTGCAGGTACAGGTGAGTCAGGCGGGTTACCTGCGGATCCGGGCCATGGTGGTCTCTGCCACCAGCACTGACTCCTCATCAGGCAGCAGCTGGATGCCGTTTGGGAATCGCAGGTCCTCCATCACCACCGTTAGCTCTTTGGTCTCGGTGTTGTACTCGAGGACGCTGAGATGAGAAAACAACGCGATGGTTCACGTTAGAAAACTAGTGCAGGGCTTTTAATGTGAAATGTCATAAACAGGAAGTAATATTTAGATGTTTTAAATATATTGATGATTGATAAAATCTATTTAAATAAACAAACATCCTCAAATAGCCCAGCAAATAAAAATAAATCTTCTCTGCTGACGGAGCTTTAACCTCTACACTGAGCTGTGCTCAGAGGTTTCTGAGCCATGCAGTGATCTCCAGGACAGGATCAGGCCTGAAGGTCCAGCCTCGTCCCTGCACACAGAGATTTCTGCACATTCTCTGAACCTTTGGATCATACTTTTATTGCAGATGTTCACAGTGAGGAACATTATTCTGAAACTGTTGCAGGTTGGTGACCCTCTGCCCATCTAAGAACCTCTTTTTATTCCCGCTCCTGTCACGGACCTGCTGCCCATCGACCTGATTAGCAGCTAAATGTTCTTGCAGCTGTTTCGCTTTAGAACCACTGACCTTTCCATCCTTTTGTTGCTCCATCCCAACTGTTCCTGCCATCAAATTCAAAACAAGCTCATATTTTTCTCAAAACAGTTGATCTCAGTTTAAACATCTGATGTTTTCTTTGTTCTAATTTGAATCAGATTTGGCTTTATTACATCACTGTGTTCAGCTGACTGTTTTGGAATAAGGTTTATAGCTTTAATATAAAGTAAAAAGGTGAATATAATACTAAATAGCTGCTCTATGAAGTAAAATAGCTCAATAATAAACAGCCAAATAAAATAAAACTGAATAAAAATAACAACTTTTCCCATTTGAGTCCTAATTATCTTGTTATTCTTGGCTTAATGTGAACTGTTTATATTTCTAGATGAGTTTAAATGCCTCTGCAATAAAAACAAATTAAAAAGTTAATGATGACTCAATCATAAAAGCAATACGTAACTGAACGAAATAATGACATAACAC
>JAMQGT020008085.1:0-30000 GCA_024447675.2 Pterophyllum scalare
TGCCTGAGTCCCACAGACACAGTGTTTATGCTCTGTGGGCTGCTCGTGTCCATAACCACACAATCAAAATAATTCAGTAATATTCACTCACATTTCACATTCATATAAATCACATACAGATTTTTTGTTTAGCACTTATCAAAGTTATAACCAGTTACTTTAATTACTAAGGTTCATTTACATTATGACACTGCACTGTACTCTAAATGATGGCCTGTACATTTGTAGGTGAGGGAGGTTGTGTTTTCAGTCGCGTTGGTCTGTCTCTGTTCGTCTGTTAGTAGGATAACCCGGAAAATCATGAACGGAATGTCGATGAGAATTTCTGGTGTTGTTGGGTGTGGTTTAAGAAACAACTGATTACATTTTGGTGACGACCCGGATCACGATCTGGATTCTTCACCATTGGGGAGATGGGCACAATATTCACTCAATATTGTGTTGAAGCTTATAAGCATGAGTCAGAGTTAGGGTGCAACATGACCATAACTTCTGTAATACAGCGAAGTTTGTTCATGATCGAAGGAGGAGATCTGATGATCCAGAATGCTGAAAATTACTTCTGACTGACTGTGACAGCACTGGGTGGCATCTGTTGCACCACAGTGTCGGCACATAGAAAATTTGGGGTGTGCGAGGTGTGCACTCTGCTGAGTGCCCGCCTAGTTTTTCTCTGTTTTCTCACCCGCCTGCTGTTCCAGTCCTTCCTGCTTTAAACAAAAGAGGCGGCTGAGGGTGGAGCTGGTTTAAATGCAGAGGCCAATCAGATGGTCTTCCCGTGACCACATGGGGATTCCTTGTATTAAACGTAGTCCCTGTGCTTTCCTCCTCTGTGTTTAAAATGGTTTATTCTGCTAGTATCTAAGCTGAGCTGACTCTTATTAGGTCAGTTTGTTGTTAAGCATTATTTTGAATAGAATTTTGTTTAATTGATTTTTATGGTCCCACTTATTTCTTAAAATAGACTATTTTCACGGTTATGTGTTTTATTTATCTTTGCTTTTCTGGGGTCTGATAAAACCCACACTTTGGAAATGACACCTGTGTCTGTACATCCTTTGGTCCTTTACAGCACTGCTGCTGGTGTCAGCCAGGACAGTTATGACACACAAAGCAGCTCGAAGTGACACAGAGTTTCACTTTAATCTTTGATGGGTTTTCAGACTTTCTGCCATCACTTCCTTCCTTGTTCTGACCCACCTGTCAGCCAATCAGCAGCCGACCTACACGCTGTGCCATCTAAGTTGACCTGCAAGCTGCTGGGTTTTTGGAGGGCCACACGGGAACACATTTACGGCTCTTTGCAGGCTCTCCACAGGCACATACCTGTGCAAATGGACACAACTATAGTGCACCCATAATGGGTGCACATTACACCTCTTCCTCAGCCCTGAGGGCAATGTTATCAGTCATCGGCACAGGAGGATGAGGGGCTCATTGGACTATGGAAGAAGCTGACCACCCTGGTGGAAGGGGTCTTTGTAATTTTATACTTAATGGGATGTTTTATTAACAAACAAAAAAACAGGTTTTCACCTTTCATTTTTTTCAACTAAATTTCAATGTTGATTAGTCATCTTTACAATGATTTTTTTGGGGGGTCAATGCGGTGGTCTTTGACTTAAAACGATAGCCTTGTATAGCAGAACTGATTGCATCTCTACCTGGATGTGTTGCATCAGAGAGTCGCTCTGCTCCTCGTCCTCCCAGCTCTGGCTGTCAATCAGGCTGACACCACACAGCCGGTCCACCAAAGCCTCCGCCTCCCTGAGACTGGGAGGGCCCAGTATCCCCCCAGCAGGACCCGCCCAGGCTTCAGAACAGGAATTCATGCTTTTAGAGTTCCTGTGAACTGCTGCTGTTGGAGAGGAATTTGTTTTTTTCCAGTGGAGAAATCTCAGTCAGATGCCTCCAAAACTGGACAATTAATCCAAACTCTTTGGCATAAAGAAAAGAAGGATTACACCCCCTGTAATGAGGGTGATTTAATCCTTTGAATGTGTAAAAGCCTAAAATCTAAACATATACACAAACATTTATAATAAATACCTGTCTGCTCTCTGCTCCACTGCTTTCTGTCATTTTTGTCTTGCTTGTCCTCCTGGAGCTCCTTGACTTTAGCTCCTGCCTCATCCTCACCTTTGGGCCCCTGTTTTTCAGCCAAGGTGAAGGATGAAAGGATGGAGGTTGCGCGTGGTTCCACAGAGTTCCAGTTAGCTGTGACAGGCCGGCTCAGCTGGGCTGTCATCTCCCTCACCTGCACACAGGGACCACAGTGATGATGTGACCACTTTCGCAACTTCATCAAGAATCGTGAAAGGAATACAAAGTTAAAGTATTCTGTTTTTGAAAATTATTAGCAATGATGTATGTATAACCTGAAAATGGCTCTACTTGCATAAGAGTCAATGTCCAAACACTACTGACCTCTCTGGAGAGGATCTGCAGCTCCTCGAGCTGCTCTGGAAGAGGCCAGAATTCCTCATCCACCTGCCCACACACACACATGGACCGTGGAAGTAGGCTTGCAGAGCGGATGAAAGAAGAGGGGGTAGACGAGCATAGCACATGGCGCTGATGATCGTGACCATCAGTACTGAAAGCATTTGTCTCCCCTGTGTCCTTACCGCAATCCAAACAGTCCAAGGACAAAGAGAGCGGGGAGTGCGTTTCATCTGCGGATCTAGTGGAGGACTGCCGGTCAGGTGACATTTGACCTGGACAAAGAGTGCTTCTTTCTTTGCTCTGCCCTGCCGCACTTACTGAAGTGTCCAGCCCTGATAGGCTGGTGGAACTACACGGGTGGTCCAGTGCAATTCCTGAGTCCTGCAGGTTGAGGTCTGTGTGGAGAACAGAGTCTCCCTGGAGCCTCTTAGAGCTGTCACACTCACTCACTACCTGTCCTGGTCTTAGAGGGTAGGTGTAGTCCAGCAGTGCCCGGTACTCCTTGTTTGGATCCCATCCTGGTAGAGTGCCTGTCTGGAGATGGAGGCAAAGCTTTAGGGATGGCACAGGCCCAGTAGTTTGCCTGATAGGGAGACTTGGGAACTCCTTTTGAGTTTGCTCCAAGAGAACACAGTTTTCTCTCTTCCCGAGTTTGGTTTGGTTTCGAGAACCCTGAGCGAGGGGTGGCTGTAGGATACAGGACTGTGGAAGTCAGCCTTGGCCTCAGAGGAAGGTTAAGTCTATGGACCTGAAGATTAGAGCTCGAGAGGTTCTTCTGAGCCACTCTGGTCATGGTGAAAGATGTTCCAAATGTAGTGGATTCTTCATGCTGAGACAGGAGTTCTGAGACACCCAAAGGTGAGCTGAGGTCTTCTTTAGAGGTAGAGGGAAGTGATATGTCACTGGGAGATAGGCTAAGGCTCAGTGGGATGAGCTCCTCTCTTCTGTCAACACCTGGTTGTTTCTCCTACAAGGCAGAAAAAAGATTATACTGCTCCATTGCAGACTTCATCTGTGCATCAGAGTAAAGGCTCCTGGCATTTACATAACTGAGCTTAAACATTCAAACTACAAACAGATGAAGTGAAGAACAGCAAATGGCAGCATCTAGCATACACGAGTAAGTGAACAGTCAGTTTGATTATGGATAAATGGGGGTTTTAAAGACCCGAGCTACTTTAAAGGTCCCATATTTTCCCACTTTAAGACACATTAATGGTAGTCTTGCACATCCCCAGGACATATATTTAAAGTTCCACAGCAAAATACCACACAGGTCATTTTCTTTTGTACCATGCCTGTATCCTCCTGGTTTGGCACTTTGTTCCTAACATTATGTTTTATTGTGTGTAGGTTTAAATCAAACTGGTACAGCTGTCGGCCCTTTCAAGGAGAGGTCTGTGAGCGATTGTGAGCCAACAGGAGCAGCTCAGTGGTTTTGTCTGGAAATGATGGTCACCATTTACAGTTTCAGCGCTGAAAAGCAGCAGCTTGGTAAGTGGATTGAGTGCTTTAGCATTCTGCAGTTTATTAGCCACATTAAGTCAATATTTTATTGCTGTTCTATACCCGACAACAGGAATAGAAAACTATGTGTAGGAGAACACATTTATTGGAAATCCAGCAGTATTAAAATACTGAAGCACATAAAATAATGCTTCATGCTTCTCCCCCACATGTCCTCAGAGCTCAGACCTGTGGGCATATGTCAGTCACACCAGCCCTGACAGGCAACGCCAGAGTTCATCAGAGATATTTTACTGGATTTTAAGTTCTTCAGGGGTGTGAGAAAATTAAAGTATAACGTGCAAGTTACACTCCTGCGCTGAATCTATGTAAAGCCAGCATTAATACTTGTGCTGGTGTGCCTTCATTGCTCTGCAGCATTACAACCAAAAGCACTAGAAGGCAGAAATGCACAGGAGGAAGTGACAGTGCTGAACAACCCAATCACAGTCATTGCAGAATGCTTCACACAGTGTCAGTATGTTGGCTGTAACCAGCAGTGTAAGCTTAGCTCAGTGTCTGCTTATTACCCCCCCCTTTTTTTTTACACATAGAAAACGCAGGAAATTCTTAGTGGCCTGTAAATGTTGGAGGTGAACTTGATGCCAGGTGTCTGGCAGCAAGTGACTTCAGATTTCACAGCACACACTTTACATCTCAGTTTTCAAATTGTATAGAAATGTGTTTTTATGGGACCTTTAACGAAAGCCAAGTCATTCAGTACCTGCAGTATAATTTTGTTTACGAGGAAACAGATTTCACTTGTCCACCTTCCTCACCTCTGCGATTCTCTGTGGATGTGTCTTCTTTAAGATGGATGCATGCTGTTCTGCAGAAAACAGAGGCTTTCTTGCCACATACTGTCTGTGTGACAGAGACCTGGAGGTAGCTGCCATAGTAACACTTTTATGTGGCCCTCCTCGGCCCGCGCTCTTGCTTCTTTCACCGTCCTCTGGAGTCGAGCATCTCCTGCTCTGTAACTCTTTAAATCGTTGGCTGCATCCTTTACGGTCCATTGCACGAAGGAAGACTCGTCAACTAAAAGAATAAAATTCTCTTTAGTGTGTGAGAACAACAGAAATTTATATTATTGTTAATTATTTCAGTTCTGAGTTCATCCATGCACCTTGCAATACTGAGGCAGCGTTTTCTGTACAGTGTTTTCTCAGTAGCAAAAATCATGCTGCTGAGTCGAGGCACACAGGAGCCCTGCAATGACACAAGACAGAAGCAAAGCCCATGAGAACATACAGGCAGGACTGTCCTGCATCTCTTAAGACTGGAGTTACTGCCTCATGGCTCTGTCCACACAGCAGTTAATGCACATCAGTGTTTCCGCTCCAGAGTAACGGACAGTTTTCCTCATCTGAGGCAGCAACGCGATAAAAGATGTTATTTGCTACACAGATTGTGGAGCAAACAACAAATTTGTTGTAGCAATTTCACAGGGAAATATAAATGATTTATTGTTGTGATGAAGCAGACAGCAGCCTTGGTACTTTTCTGCTCTCCCTCTTTGTTCACATACAGCAGAGAAGAACTTTTTACACATCCGTCAATCAAGTTATCAAACCTTTTCACCGTCTTTCATCCATCCAGAGAGATTTGGAGAACTTTGTTGGAAGGGCGGCAGCTCTCAATGGGAATATCAGGAGACACGGACGAGGGGAATGAGCTGGAGCGCTCATTCCGATCTGTGCTCCCTTCAGTTCACCTGGAGAATGTCCCGCCTCCTGCCAATAAGATGAACGAACTGCTGCTACGCAACAGAATAAAGGCAGACTTTTTTCTGCCGACCTGCGCGTCACCAAAACCTCAGCTCATTATATCTGCTGGGCTTCCAACTTCTCTGAGCGGACTGCAACATGGAGCATTCTGGGAAAACGAGGGAAGGCGGAATCTGCTTCTACACGCCCTCCCAAAAGTACAGCTACAGTGAGGCCAATCCCTTTATTTTGCTGTAGACTGAAAACATTAGATCAACATCTCAGTTTTTATTATATCTCGATCTGATCCACAGTTCAGATGATTTTTGTTTGGAACATGTGACTGACAGGTGTGTCTCCTTCTGTCTTTTGTTTCATCTTTTCATGTCAAACACACCTCCTTTCTACATGATATATTTAGCAGTTTTAATATATAGTGCTTTATATTTATGTAAATGGCTTGTTCTTTGTTTCTCTTCTGAAGCTGTGGCCACTGCTAATGTGCTGTATATGGTCTATTGACAGCAAAAGGTTTTTGATTTTATTTCTAAGAAGATAAAAGTAGTTAAAATGAAACAAGTACAGGCTAAAATCAAGTATAATTTGCTCTTTTATGAAGTGAAAGAAGTGGAGTCAGTGAGCATGACTTACCACAAGCTCCAGCTAGCTGCTGCATCTCATCCATTTCTTAGTCTAAGCTAAATGAGTTCTTTCAAATCGTGTAAATCTTAAAAAAAAAATTACCTTGGACATTTTAATATATCAGCACAGATTGTAGCTCATGGTTTTATTGGGCTAAAGTTAATCAAATTACTCTCAGCCAATCAGGCTCGGTCACAAGCCTACATCTGTGTCTAGCTCTGTAAAAGAGGTTTGGCTAATATTATTTCAGGGGGACAAACATTTTAGACATTATTTAAATAAAATAGATTTTGGTCAACAATGTCATAGTTAAATAAGAGGAGGTGGCTCCTTTGATAAATGCACCCCTATCCTGCCTCTTTATTTTACTTGGACCACATCACAGACTTTTAATGCAGTACACTGACTGCACCTGATACCATAACACATCATATACTACTGGATTCAGCAAACCCTGTTCGGTGTTCTGGGACAATAGCAGCAAAATATCAAAAAGTATACGAATCCATTCATCACATATTCCCGTATTTCTGCCTATTGTACTTGTATGCTTGCAGGGCTGTATTTCCTCATTACAATTTGGGGATAACGTGTTTCCATTATGAACTTAGACGAGTTCAAATGTAGCATGAAATTTTGGGAGCCTTTCCACTGTGCAATAGGCAGTAGATCCGATAAGCATCCAATTCCAGGGTTCAGGCAGTGCAATGATACGGTGCTCCTCGTCTGACCGATATCATTAACAATGCATGCCCAGACCTGCTCACCTACATCACTGCATCAATGAGGGAGAGGAGCATTTGTCCAACGGTGGTGCAACCAGACACATCAGCCTTCAGTGACCACAGCTGCTCACTGTGTGCTAAAGGAGCGCCATCAACTGCCTTTCAATCCTGATTAACATGAAGTGTCGAGGAAAACGTGAAGTTTGGTAGCAAAACATTGTTTTTGAAATGTTACTATAGTGTCACTATTGAACTGGACTTTCAGGAACATTATATTTTTTTCATTCATTCTTTGCAGGATCCACAGCGATGCACTGATCTGACTCTTCCTGACACTGATCCCTGCACACCTACACTCCAGGAAAGAGCCCATCAGGACTTCTTTGTATTGACAGTATTATCACATCATCACAGCCACTGCCATGTTGGTTTTTGGTTCCACAAGTTACCATATTTGGACAAGAGGGTGGAGTGCTTAGTTATCAGCTTACATTAGCAAGCTTTGTTAGCAGTTCATAAACTGTACAAGTGCAGCACAAATGTCTGCTAATTATTAATAAAAAACACACTAATAAATAAAAAAAAAAAAACAAGAGTACCTGGCTGCAACCTCAACTCAACTCGGTCTTCTTTGTGAGTTTATCGGCGGAGTACCTCCATAAAATGAATAGAAAAGAAGTCACATGACCTTCATAGCAGAAGGACAAACTTTCTGATTGGGCAGTTTCTCATAGCTGGTCATGTTATTTGTTAGATAATTCTATTTAAAATGCTCCAAAAGCACAAACATGCTGAAAATGCACTGGAACATATTTCTACCCGTGTAGTATTAAAGGAGATCTGAGGACTATAGCTGACATAGGAGCTATAGCTTCCTGTGTCAGCAGTGAAGCTCCATCACTCCATCATTGGATGGTGAGGGGCAGCCAATCAGCACAAAGCTGGCTTGGCGGGAGGTTTGTGGAGATAAATGGTTCGTTTCAGACGGAGAATGGGCTCCACAGAGGCACAGAAAACAAACAAATAAGGATTCTTCTGAAATGTAGATCATGGTACTCTACTGCAGTAGAGTCCAAGAATGAGATATACAGAGAGCTAGAAATGAATAGAATAGGCCCACTTCAAATGTATCAAGTTTAAGAGGGGCACTGAGGAGCTGTCACATCAGAAACAGAAGCAGTGTGTGATAAACTTACCATCACTAACAGTCTCCGTCAGCGTCGCCCTCAGAACTGACGCAGACCAGGGTTAGCACCCACTATCTCTGACTGGGGCTAGGTTTAGGCTCAGCTGGGACACATCGCCCACAGTCTGTGTGTAAGTCACACCTACAGCCACTTACAGAAAATCTATTAAAACAATCGACAACCCTTACAACCCTTTGCCCGAATGCAAACCGAAAACAACACAAACGTCAAATATTTACCGCATGCAGCGGAGCTCAGCCCGGAGCTTTGCCTCCTTCCTCCGCTCGTTCTGCCCTCAGGTCCGGTCCTGCCTGTTCAGTACGGAGGACAAGCCTTTCACCACACTGTCATTAGCACCCAGGCCGTACCATCAGGGAATGGTCCATTTACTGCCACTCGGCTACATTTAAAAACTTTACTATACCTTGGAATTTGTTGCATGTACAGTGTATCTGGTATAGGATACAGTTTAACGATATGAAAGTAGCAATTAACAGGAACGCGTAGCACTAAGGTTAAAAAAAAAAATGCACACCGGTCTTATTTTTTTATGACTTTGTGGCAAGAAAAGCTTCCAGAATTGTAGGCGCTTCTTACACTCTGATATTTCTTTTTCCGCTTTTGCTGCTTCGTCGTCTTCTTCGTATTTTAAAGGCTGCTGACAAACCAACTTACAGGTGCATTACCGCCCCCTACCGGACTGGAGTAAGACCATACTGGTGATTAGCTGGGCGAAGAAACAAAACTATCTGTCCCAGTCATATGTACCCTGACCTTTCCCCTCCTCCCACTCAATCAAACAACACATCACACAGGCAAGGTCGGGGGGGGGGCACTCACCCGTGCCACAGTGAGTGGGGCCACTCCCTTGGCTCTGCTGGCTGTGCTGCATGATGCCCCCCCTTTTTTTTAATTACATTATACGGCTCACAACACGTCATAGTACACATAGGGCCAAGGGGGGCAGGTGTGTCACACAGTGTTTGGTGGATGGAGCTGCTGAGGTGTCCCCACTTACCTGTTCACTGCTGCCTGCTCCTCAATTTTATTTACATCTTAGACATTGAGGGCCTTGGGGGGGGGGTGCTGTTGCGCAGTGCTCATGTTACATCTGTCCCTCCAATTTTAATAGCAATGTAGCTTTCACATAGTCATACACATTCTTCCCACCACATACACTCTCATCACACTAATCACGCTGAGTGGGAGGAGGAGGTGGGAGGGTCTTCCCACACCCCAGTTTCATGCACCCTGCCTGGGGTAGGGATTGGCTAGTGGTTTGGGGCTGGGTTTGCTGCTTACCCAGGATGCCGCTGGCTCTGTGCTGGTACCCACTGGCCCACACTTGGTGTCCATGTAAGGTCTGTGTGTGTGTGTGTGAGACTGGCATATATGTGTGTGTGCGTGTGTGTGTGTGGACAGCTGGGCCTGGGTCTGTGGCTTGCCTCTGGCTCTCTAGGATCTTGCCCATTGACCGTGGGGGCTCCATCTGGGGTCTCCCTCCTTCCTTCTCTGCCATCGGGATGTGTGGCCTCTGTCTTTTGAGCTCCTGATTGGCCGTGGATGACCCGGGTTCCCTGGGGGTTTCCCTGCTTGTCTCTGGATCCTGAGGGGGGTGGCTGCAGCTCCTTGCCCTCATTATTGAGTACGTTCCATGACAGAGGAACACACACACACTACATACAAAATGTATGTGTGTATGCATGTCTATATATATGACCCCTTCCTTTCTGCCTTTCAGATCTGGCATGAATAAATAAAATAAATACAAAACATACAAACATCAACAAGAATAGCCTATAGAAAACATATAGAGCTGTTCTTGTAAAAACAAATATGTTTAGTACATCAGTGCATTCGGAACTTCATTCTGGTTGCGAAAACTGCCAGATATGACCAAACAAACCATATCCTCGGCATTAATCATGTAATTCAAAGATAAGCAAATAAAATACTGCTTACTTTCTGCCCCTAACGGACTTCATAGTGTAGAGTTTTGTTTGTTGTTAAATAAAGCCACTCTCCTCTCTTCCTCATACTTAATGCAGCGGATCAGTGCACATTCAGCAGTTTCAGCAGTTTGAATTTGTTACCTTGAGTTGAGGGAAACTCTGAGTTTTCTGTTCCAGAAACAGAATTCACTTCAACTCTGAGTCAGTTGCTGAGGTAACGGACTCTGTGCCCTTAACCTGCCCACAAGTGCACAGGGGAGTGAATTAATTTGCAGACATTTACATTTTTACAAACACTGAAATTCCAGTTAGAATACACAGTTTTTTGTATTTAACATGAGTGCTTTTACAGTCATATGGACGGAGACTGCAATTACATTGTGGATCTATTATCAGCTCAGAATACAGTCTATGGTCCCCATCTTTCCAAATCTGTGACTGTGGAGCTGTCAGGCTGTCAGTCAGTTCCTCTGAAACATTTAGTAGGCCTACTACTGTATGTTACTGTAACAATCACTTTTTAAATAAAACATCTGTGTAAAGCTTTAGACACAGAACACACTAAATATTGTATTTTAAAGTGAGTTTCCCAGCTCATCCTGTACATACATTCATAATAACTTAATGGTAACTTAAGGGTTAATCCTGGGTTTTCTGTACTATGAAGGTGGCTCACTTTTTACTCAGGTAAATCACTATGGCAACTCATGCTGTAAACAGGTTAGGTTCCAGCTTAGCGATCAACAGGTGAAATCACCGCCTACTCAGTTCTCCTGAAAACAGCATCACTCGGACCTCTGCCAGGAGAGTAGGAGGGTGGACTGATCATATTTAAGATTGAAGAATCAATAACTGGAAAGACTTCTTTGAACAGTCTAGTAGGAATGGGATCTAATAAACATGTTGATGGTTTGGAGGAAGTAACTATTGAAGTTAACTCCAAAAGATCAACTGGAGCCAAAGAGTCTAAACAAATACCAGCAGTGCTGAAAGCAGCCGAACATGAAGATAAATCTTGGAGATGGTTTTGAATAATTTTCCTCTAATGTCTAAAATTTTATTTGTAAAGAAATCCATGAAGTCATTACTAGTTAAAGTGAAAGGAATACTGGGCTCTACAGAGCTCTGACTCTTTGTCAGCCTGGCTACAGTGCTGAAAACAAACCTGGGGTTGTTCTTATTTTCTTCAATTAATGATGAATAGTAAGATGTCCTAGCTTTATGGAGGGCTCTTTTATAGAGCAACAAACTCTTTTTCCAGGCTAAATGAGCATCTTCTACTTTAGTGAGACGCCATTCCCTCTCCAGCTTACGGGTTATCTGCTTTAAGCTGCGCGTTTGTGAATTATACCACGGAGTCAGGCACTTCTGATTTGAGGCTTTCCTTTTCAGAGGAGCCACAGTATCCAAAGTCGTACGCAATGAGGATGTAAAACTATCGATGAGATAATCTACCTCAGTGGGAGCAGAGTTTAGGTAGCTGCTCTGCACTGTGTTGGCACATGGCACTGAAGAGCATAATAATGAAGGAATTAGATCCTTAAACTTAGTTACAGCACTTTCACAAAGACTCCTACTGTAATAAAACTTATTCCCCACTGCTGTGTAATCCATTAAAGTAAATGTAAATGTTACTAAGAAATGATCAGACAGGAGGGGGCTTTCAGGGAATACTGTTAGGTCTTCAGTTTCTATGCCATATGTCAGGACAAGATCCAGAGTATGATTAAAGTGGTGGGTGGGCTCCTTTACATTTTGACAGAAGCCAATTGAATCTAATAATAGATTAAATGCAGTGTTGAGGCTGTCATTTTCAGCATCAACATGGATGTTAAAATCACCCACTATAATGATTTTATCTGAACTGAGCACTAAATCAGATAAAAAGTCTGAGAAATACCTCGAACTCTCCAGCTCTTGGCTTTAGAACTGAAGGAGCCTCTTGGCTCAGACGTGAAACGTCTTCATAAACGTAAAGAAGTCCAGTCGCCTTCCTTTTCATCAGACGACTGGCCTATTTATGGTATGCTGATTACTTTGCTCAGTAATCAGCATGGTTCTTTAAGCTAAAGGTTACTAATAACTGATAATGTACTTGCTATAAATAAAGTCAGCAACAGACATTGTGGAATTGCGAATGCATTTACTTTTACATTTATTAATTTGATCATTCACCCATGAGGACAGACAGTCATGGCTCTTTCACAGCAGAACACCATCAATGTGCAAACTCATCTTTGAACACAGCAGTGTGTTGATTTGGAAACGTGCAGAGACTTCACTGTTACTACTTCTCCACCATTAAAGAAAACATGCAAACCCACTCATGGTCTCATACATATCCAAATGGTATCAGTATGCCATTTGGTGTAATTTATGAATCTCAACACCAGCGATGAAGAGTGCAAAAACAGCATCACCCATAAGTCCTCAACAGCCACATTTACAAAAGCATACACAATATGCTGAAACTGAAACTAGCTCCCATTGCCCTCTGTAAGCTTATAGTTCTCTCCTTCCCTGTGAGCATTAACAACCTTACAGTTTGTCTCTTTGCCTCATTCTGATATGAAACTCAGACATTTAACTGTACAGTAAAACTGCTGGATAACATGTGACTGACTTTACAGTACATATCCATAACACATATGATACAGTTGAGATTTACAGATGAACTAGAAGTCCACACACCGGCCCTTCCTCTCCCAGTCTCCATAGCGAGTTGGCTCTGGACCCCGTGGACCCCCTTTCTCCTTGGTCACAGGGTTCACATCATCAGGAAACTCTGAAAAAAACAAGAGTAATTCAGATGTTTCTTCAGTAACTGTTTTCCTTTCTTCCAGTTCATGATAGGGCATCTACAGGCACAGCATAGTTTGTGCCACAAACATTTCAAGTCACAAGCTTTCGCTACCAAGAGTAACTGCTCATTTCAAGACATTTGTTTTGGAGGAATGCCTCTTTCCTACTTCTGAGCAGGCTGGCTCGCAAGGCCATCTTGAAGCTTTCCATCAGTGTACGGCGAGCTGTGAGGACCACCAGACAAACATTTAAGCCTGGGGGACATAAGCTACAACTGTTAGCCAAGCATGGCCAACCATGACTTAGCTTAGGATGGGTGTGAAGAGCAGTAAAAGTTTTGGCACTGTGTGCTGAAAATCAGTGGCAAATTCAGTGGTAGTCTTTTAGTGGTCCATGCAACATGCAGTTAAATGGATCTGAAGTGTCTAAGGTTGAGAATCAGTTTTTATGTTAGCTGTCTGGCAGCTTCTGATTTAACTTCATGGTCATTTTGGAGGCTAAAGTTTGGGTTTAATGTTCTTCTGTGAGGTGATTGTGTGAGGTAACTGAGTATCCTCGTGTTCAAACATGTTGTGTTCTTTACGTATACAAAATGCGATTTGCACAGAAGTTCAAAAACAGAACACCACTTGGGTTCCAATCAGGCAGGCCGCTCCTCCCAGTCCAGGTCTCACTGTTGTTGCCCATGTTGAAGTAGGACAATGGCGTCAACAGACGGAGCACCTTTGAGCACCCCACTCAGTGACTCCAGAAACGCTGGGCACGCATAAGCGCAAACAACAGTGACGATCTGTTCGCTGGCCCGAAGGCGAAGGAAACAACCCTCTCGTCCACTGGTAAAAACTCCAACACACAGGCACTAAGCCAAGAGGATACAAAGATACCCACCCCAGCCCACCGCCCCACACCGAGGGCAACTCCAGACTGGCTGTAGCTCAGGAGGTCACCTACTGATTGAAAGGTTGGCAGTTCGATTCTGGGCTGCATGCAAAAGCATCCTTGGGCAAGAAACTGAACCCCAAGTTGTTCTCCAACACAAATGTTGGAGTATGGATGTGTGTGAATGTTAGACAATAAAAGCACTTAGCTTAGTTACTGATGGAAGTGCTTGTATGAATGGGTAAATGTAAATGTGCTGTATAAGCACTTTGTGTGCTCAGAGTAGAAAAGCGCTCTATATGAACCAGTCCATCAATTAACAGTACTATTGGACAACAATTAAATCAACAGCTGAGCGATTCGTCCTTTCGCAGTTTGTTTGTTGACCGCTTCGGTCGTCAGTTTGCTGAGTGTAGTTTGTATGTTAATCAAAGTGCTACGTCTCTTTCTCACTTTCCAGAACATCTTTGCTCTTCTCCTCAAGGCTGTCAAACCGTCCTTGCGGGGTTTTGGCCTTCTTCAACGGCTCGGTGTCCTTCACCACTCCGCTTGCTGTCCGTGAACACCCTGAAGGAGGACACACAGCAGGAGTTTCAGAATAAAAGCTGGGCTGACCTTTATAACAAGCTGACACAATGGAGCTCCACATGTGACCAACGCTTAGTGAACAGCACTCGTCTGTAAATTTTGACATTCACATAAGATTAGACATTTAAAATCGGACTTTGAAGATGGAAAACAGCCACTTGTGTGTGGAAGGCTGGCCAACACGGCAGTATGAGTGCACGTGTGTTTAGGAGCTTGGCCGCCAATGGACTCAAAATTGAGTGAAAAATAGTTTTTAGGTTCTAGTTTAGTCAGGGTATCTTGGTTCAGTGATAAGTGCATCGTGTAAACGGTAAAAGGTACTTCACCTCCCTCAATCACCTGCATGACTGATAACTGCAACATCACTACTGAATACGGACGACAACATGTTGAATTCAATAACTGCTAAACGACTCGTATTAAATGTGATCATCGATGAGGTCCGGTCTAAAAAAACAGATTTCCAATAATGTTTGGTTGTTCAGATGTAACTGCTTAATCATTTGTGTATCCAGATGACATTTCATTTTTAGCTTGGACTTTTTATAAAGTCTTTGACACAATAGAACAGAACTTCATATTCCAGACTCTTGAAAGATTTGGTTTTGACGTTTTCTTCTGTCGGGCTGTTGGAACAAACGGCTCCCTCAGGCTGAAACCTGGAACCTCACACAATAAAGCAATATTTACTAGAAAGTGATGACATCTTTTTAAAAAATTTTTAGCTGTGAGATATTGCCCTTAAATATAACTAATGAAATCTTTCGGACAATTGTAGTTGGAATGTATTAATATTTGTCTCAGAGTCACGTCCGGCCTTCGCAGGAGCCGTCTACGTAGGCCAGGCCCTTCGAAGGATGCAGCCCCTGAATTTGGACACAGCTTATGTCTACTGTGAACAGCCATCATTGATGTTGCTACACGTATGCGTGTGGGCCTCGAACTGTTGGACAGCTGACGCCTTCCGCCTTCTGCTTCTGGGTAACAAGGAAATGATGTACTTTCATGGAAGCAGAGCTATTTCAAAATTTCGATTTCAATTATTGATTCAGTCAATAGTGGCATACTGATCGGTGACAGTGATGTCAGTAAAAAAAGATTTTCCAATAAAATAATAAGGACAAATTTGCAAAAGCTAGCTCTGCCTAATGGAAGATCATACTGGTCTCCTTTATATGGACAAATAAGCTGGAACCACATTTGGCTGCATGGAGGGAAATTCTGCTTAAACAATAAGGTTAAGGAAGTTTCTTTTAAAACCTTACATAATATATACCCAGTTAAAAAACCTTGGAGAGGTTTAAACTTAACATAACTATTCATGTTCTTCCTGTGAGTCATATAGTGAAACAAGTTCTCATTTGTTTTATCAGTGTGTACATGTCAAAATGTTCTGGACTGCTTTACAACATTATACTAGGCAGAAAACTGGACAAATAACTCAACTTAAAGAGAAGGACATTACAGTATGTTTTGGGAACAAAGACATCATTTACTTCATTCAACTTCTGCTGCTCCTGGGAAAAAATTCATATTCATAAAACCTGATGGACAGAGTCTAAACCAAATATTAACCGCTTCTGTCAAGAGCTTCTGCAAAACAGCACTACAATCAAAGACCTGGAGAACAAGAAGGCAATTAAGACAAGTCATATTTTGGAAAAAATTCCATGTTATTTAATAATTTCGTAAGATATTTACTTTGCTTATTGTTATGGACCTTATACTGCTCTTATTTTGATTTATTTTTTTTTCATTCTCTTTTCTGTAACACCTGGCATCAATATGTTCTGTATATACTTGTTAATTGTCAATAAAGTTTGATTATTTTTTTTTACATTTCGAGTTATAATTCTCTAAATGTTAAGTTATGGATGGTGTTTTTTTCTTCCATGTGCACAGTGTGGAAACAATCCTCCACAGCGCGAACGCGAAGCCCCAAGAAATGAACTTTTATTTTAATCAGATGGATGAAGCCTTCATCTGCCCATCACTATAGTTACAGGTTATTGCTAATAGAGGATTCAACACAAAACACAACAACAACAAGCGTGCAGTCAGGTTGGGTTATCTCACCCTGAAGTGATCAAACTGACCTGGGAACAGCGGCTCCACAGCTGGATTCTTACAGCGCACATATCTGCTGGCTGAGGAGCACACCCGCAGAACAGACATGTCTCAAAAGGAGAAACACAAAACCAGCGGCTCTCCGTTCAGTGTCTTCAGCTCGGGCACTTACACTGTAATGATATTGTTTGTCGCCTAACAATTACGCAATTTTCATCATCATTTAGCGACGGAAAATGACAGAGCCAGTGCACTGTTGTATGCGGCCAGCAGGGGGAGACCAAGCGCTAAAAATCCGTTATAAAGACGCGTGAGCTTCTAACGCAACTTTGATGTTTTCATTAAAATACAGACCAACGTGTAGAAAATGGGGCTACACAATTTTAATCTCGATCGCGATTTTAGTTTCCTCTAATTAAGTGAATGTGATACTGAAGATGCTCCGCAGACAGAATGGAAATCAAAAGCTCCCTAAATCAGTGCGACGTGCAAATCTCAGCTGTTCCCTGCACCATACAGCTTGAAGTTTCCCTGGATGCAGTCTGATGGAGTAATGCTGCGTTAGCACAGCAGGCCATCACTCGTTGTTTGGAAACGACTTTAACCGAGGGCTGTAGGGTCTGCACCGCAAACCAACACAGCGAAACACGTCACAGAGTGCAGGATAATTACTGCACAAAGGCCAAGAAAAACAGTGCAGTGGTTACCAACGTGAATCGTCTCTGAGAGCGAGGCCCTGAAATCACTAACGCAGTCGCGTTCCTGTTCCATTTGCGCAATAAACATGCCGAGTAGCGAAGGCTTCGTGAAAATGTTCCGCATACCTGACAAACTGCATCCTCCTCGGGCAGTTCTCTTCTAAAGTGGCATACTCTACTGAGCTGTTTGTATTCACAACAGCATGAATGGAGTGAAATGCTTTATTTTGCTTGTAGAAGATGCGCCTGTTTTAATTAACAGGACTGCAGCGCGATGTAAAAATGAAAGCAGTGTCCGGTTACATTTTGTTTCAGGTTTTAGTGCATCTTAAAGTTTTTTCTAAGATATGCACTGAATTTAGGTTAACAAGGAGGACCAATTTTGTTTTGATGCAAAAATTTATACATTTGCAAGAATGTTACATACATCAGTGTTTCTCAAACTGTTGGGCAGGCCCCACTGGTGGGGCACAGGGTCATGACAGGTGGGTCGCTAATGACCTGGGAGAAAAGTCACGTGGAACAAAGGTTGAACATCAGATTAATCCTCAACAAAACAAGGAAATAACATTAGTGCAGTGACCAGGCAAATTCTCCACCAGCACCGGCTTTCTGTACCCACACACACACACACACACACACACACACACACACACACACACACACACACACACACACACACACACACACACACACAAACACTGCTCTCTCAGAAGGTCCATTTGACCTCCCCATGTTTCACAGCTTTTCAGCTACAGTTCCTTTACTAATGAGGAGCTTTACACAGGATACATATGCATTTATAACAACCTGTACAGCAGTTTATATGGGTACTACTGAAGTGATTAGGTGAATAGAAGTTAACCATAAGCCAATGACTGATTGAAATGTATTTTTTAATGATTTAAAGCAATTTTTTTATTACCCAAAGAATCAGTAAATTAGAGGAAAAAAATAAAGATCAGATAACTCATTACCAAAATAACATTTTCAAAAATGAGCTGCAGTTAAAATAGTTCAGGATGAGTTTTACTCAACCAGCAGATGTAAAATAGTTCCGATCATTTGCATTAATGCATGAAGAACAATAATGATCTAACTTTCTGTATAACAGTCACTGGAAATCACCATAAATGTTTCACTGTATGCCTGGAGGCCTCCAGGGCCCACGTGAAGACTTCTCATCCTCCTCTGCTGTTACACTGCAGTCAGCTGAGTGACATACCTCTGGTCTGACAATAGAAAAGGGGCGTGGCACCTGAATCAGGTGAGAAGAAGCAACACCCACACACAGAGCTCTGTAGCAGGTATATACATGTGAAACTGGCATGATATCATCTTAAACCAGACACTGACCACAGCTGATGTCCAGCTCTTAAGGTCCTCTTACCATCTCCTTCAGCTGGTGCAAAGAGTGTGTAACGGGCTGGGAATCCAGAAAAACTCATAACAATTGTGTAGTTTGTGACAGGTTTTTGTAATTTGGTAGACTTGGTCATGTTTCAAAAACCACCACATACAAGTAGAGGTGGCCACCTGGTGGCCGGTATGCAAAAAAATCCAATATGGCCACCCTCAGAAAACTAAAATGAGTGATGTCACCTGTAGAACTCTGTATGATACCACTTTTCTGGTTTTTTGGTACAAGAAATCAATTCCTGAGGTCATTACTGAGTGGCCAACAGGGGGCCAACGGGGGTCCACCTCAGCTTGTGTGCGGTGGTGTTTGAAAACCTTATTTCCGTACCTTTGGGCATGACAAATGACAGACATTTGTCACAGTTCTTCTGAATTCCCTCCCCACTAACAGCACTTTTCTTGTCTACAGTGAGCACTCAAAGGGCTTTATACAACATGGCTCATTCACTCAAGCACTTCTTTCTACACCTAACTGCTTTCTAACTAACATTCACACTTCAATGAACGCATCAGAGCAACTCTGGGTTCAGGATCTCGTCCAAAGTCCCAGTGGGCATGCACATTGGGGCAGCCAGGGATTGCACCATCAACCTTCCGGCCTACTCTACCCTGTGATCTACAGCCACCACCAATGATGATGTGGGCCACAGGATTTCATCATTTTCTTATTTCTGAGCATTATGTCTACATGACATCACTGGAAGCAACATCAGGCTGCAGCACAGAAAAAACGCATTCATTTGACCGTAATGTGCACCTTCCTATCAGATTTAATCACTTTTTAATTGAAGGTGCCAGAAAGCCACTTTAACTCCTGATAATGACTTTACATGGTGGTCTTTTAGTGCCAGTGGACTCTTGTTCTGCAAAACTAACATGGGTCAGATCATCTCGGGTCAGATACTTAACTTGATTTTATACGGAGCCTACAGTAAAGCCACATTTCCACACTGTCTAATACTGTTTGACTCAGTTTAGCTCTGCTTGCATTTGGTCTCAGGTGCTTCTCTCTGTTGTGCTCCATTTAAGATGAACTCACTCAGTGCAAGTAGAAATCTTTAGCTATTTCTTCATTGTCTTAAACAGGACAAAATCTCAGAAGCAGTGAAAGATATCAGGCCATGGTGGTAATCCATGAAACAAGTATTTGACTGATGGGATGTTCAGGAACCTGGAGGACTTGTGACAGTTCTGCTGCAGATGTAGTCAGGAACCACTCTTTGGGGGACCTGAGTCTGGATGGATGTTTAGCTGGCTCTCCTGCTGCCTTCCTGCTTTTGTTAAACATGATACAGTCCCCAGTATTTTGATTTTATCTGCTTTCAGTCTGTTTCAGGTGTATGTGTGTGTGTGTGTGTGTGTGTGTGTGTGTGTGTGTGTGTGTGTGTGTGTGTGTGTGTGTGTGTGTGTGTGTGTGTGTTGGAGGAAGGAGGTACCAGTGTAGCTCAGCTTCTGTGGCTCAGTACTGATATTTCTGAGTGGATGATGAAGTTCCCCTTCAGCCTTTTAGAGAGCAGCCCTGGCAAATGTCACATCACACGTGTCCACGCACAAACATGCAGCTGTACAAACAGCCAAACAGCTGGCTCAGCAGTGTCCTGGCATCTGTGACCCCCAGCTGTATCCTTTTCAGTGGATCACAGAAGGTTTATTCACACAAATTACTAAGAAGTGACATTAATATATGTGTTGTGTAAAACACTAGCAAACAAACCACAGGAGTGAAATGTCTGAAAACAAACAAACAAACAAAACAGATAAACAAACAAGCACCGTGAGCTGATGACAGCCTGTGAGGAGAACTCTACACACATGAATTACAGAGCATAACATTAGGCTCATATTAGCTGAAATTCATTATGTGTTCATGTCAGCATCAGCAGGCTCAGCCATGAGAGTGGCACAAAGGGACCAACGATGGCATGAAGTCAGGAGCTTTCCTTTGTACTGGCACCATCTCCATGACAGGTCTTCTTTAGGGACTGGACTTGAATTTCATCCATTCAAATTACTTTTAATGAACCTGATTATTATTTATTCTTTCTCTGTTCAAATCAAAAGATAGCACGCACACACACACACACACACACACACACACACACACACACACACACAGAGTAAACATTAAGCCATATTAATCATCTCTATCACTCTCATTAATCACAGCAGCCCGGGGCTCCTCACTTATTAAACACTGACCACATACGTGTCAATATTAACACACCCTCTCTTCAGGTTTATGCTCCTGAATGTATCCACTCATGTCTCTCACTTTACTTTCACACACACACACACACACACACACACACACACACACACACACACACACACACACACACACACACAGTGGTAGACGGTGGAAAGCAGATGAACACATGGCTGCTTTGTAATTGTTTCAGGTGTGGGTGTGACAGGTCTGAGATGCTCTGAGGTGAGTCAGGAAAATACAATCTGTAAGAAGAGTCCAACAAAATGTGACGTGCTGAACTGTGGTGAAAATTATGACATGTACGTGTAAGGTGCCAAGATATGTTGTGTGATATGTTGTGTGATATGTTGTGTGATATGTTGTGTGATATGTTGTACTCATCAGATGCTTTTTGACCACCTGAAGTTTGACGTGCTGAAGCAGATGTCGTGCTTTGTTGTTATTCATCTCATATTTTAGGCTAATTCATAGAAAGGTGCTGAAATAAGTGCTCTTTTATTTTGCAGCGAGTAAAAGTCTCGGTTAATAAACATTAACACCCCCCCCCCGGTCTCACGGCAGCTGTGAAATGAAAATGAAAAATGAATCTACTTTTTTAATGGAGACGGATTTTTTTTTTTTGCATGAATTTGTTAGTAAAGCATTTCAGTAGAAACTATATTTGATGTGAGGAGAACTATGTTTAAAGATGTGACAGGGGTTGCATCTGATATTTTTCTAAAGATAACCAAGTAGTTCTTAATGCCTTAACCAAAAATATCAGTAACTATCAACGTATTTTAAAATGACGGAAACCTGTGACGAGCAGGAGTCGAACTTCCGGCTCAGGCTTGAAGGTGAAGGTGACGTCACTACCACGCCTCTCATCTGACCTTTGAAACACTACCTGTGAGAGCGGACTGATGATCAGGGAGGAGCACACAGCCATAGATTAAAGGCATGATTAGCCTTTCACGAAGGGCCCTGAGACCGGGTTGGACACGCGTGGAGTGCAGCGGCATATTCTCTTTGTAACACACGCCATATGAAAATATGTTGCTTATGAATCATTTAGTCTCTTAGGAAACTATAATACAAGTCATTGATGCCAGTCTTTCCTGGTTGTGCTCTGGAGCGCACTGTGGATCGTTACGCTCCGAAGCCTGCAGCGTGGGGTCTGCAGGGCTCCGGACTCCGGACCAGCGAAGGCTCCACCTCAGACTGTGGCCCCCGTTACGGAGGGAGTAGCGCCGGGGAACCCTGTCTGAAGCAGCTTCAGTTTCTGTCTGACAGAAGAGGGGTGACAGTAGGAGCAGGGAGCGGCCTTGCACGGAGCTCCTCTCCGAGCTGCAGCCAGCTCCTCTGCTATCGAGCAGTCCCCCAGACACCCTGCCGGAGCGGGCTGTGCTGGCTCTACTCGCAGGCCGATACGCTGCTGATCTTCGCGGTGTTCTCGTTCCAAGGCTGCAGGCTCTGCAGGGCAAACAGAGAGCTGTTCTGTAGGCACAGCGGGTCCGGGGTCACGGGCTGGCTGATGGTCTTTTGGAAGGCCTCCTGCTGCAGCTGCATGAGGATCCGGTTGGCCTGTTGCCGCTCCGCCTCCCGCTCCTCCGCCGTTTGCCGCCTGCAGGAATAACGGAGACCGTGACAGCTTCATAGAATTACGACGCTTTATGTATTTATGCTGCGCTACTGTTCAAATTAATGCACTATCTTTCAAACGCGAGTATTAATAAAAAGCAAATTTGATTTAATTAAAATTGATTCTATTGCCACATTTGCTTTTTAATAATGTAGAAATAGGAACATTTTATTAAAAGCTTTTCCCATTTTTTCTGTGATTTGAAAAACGATTATTTCTGAAAAAGCACAAACAATTTCTACAGACTGATAAATACATTTTGCACAATATGTCGTGGGCGCTCTACGAATTAATTTAATTAATTTAAGCAATTTATTTGCTTTCTCCATGTCTCTGTTAAATATCGTCTCATCAACGGACACGACTCTTACATTTGATTTATTCAAAACATTATTCTATAACGCAAGACAGAGCCACAGCAGTACAACATTTGATATTTTACTCATAGGATATGAATAATAATTTATTTTATATAGGCCTATTTCAAATATTTTCTCCTTAAATGATAAAACAAAGAACCTGCCTCGGACAGACTGAGGAGCCCTGCGGAGCCGTGCTGACCGGTGGCCTCGTTAAATGGGAGGAAGTTTGCCGTTGGTGCAGACACGTCACCAAATTTTAGCTTATACATTATTCAATTTATTAGGTCCACCAATACAAACACCACACTCCTGCCATAGCTGTTGTCTGAACGTGTTTTTCTTACTTTGCACAGCGTATTTACATCAGTAAGATTAGCCTACATAACCTCTCTGCGGCCCATAGTGAGATCACACAAGAAGATAATGTTACAGAAGGAAACACATTTAAAGAGCACTCATGGTCTCCTGACATCCCTTAGGAGCCGAATGGGCCACAGCCCCTGTTAAAGAAGGCCGATATATATATATATATATATATATATATATATATATATATATATATATATATATATATATATATATATATATATATATATATATATATATATATATATATATATATATATATATATATATATATATATATATATACACACACACACACACACACATATATATATGTTTAAGACTTTGCAGACTTCTTTACCTCCATTTGGTGCGTCTATTTTGGAACCAGGTTTTGACCTGCGCGTCTGTCATCTTCAGGGCTTTGGCCAGCGCAGCGCGCTCCGCTGACGCCAGGTACTTCTGCCGGTGGAAGCGCTTCTCCAGCTCACAGATCTGCAGGCGGGTGAAGGACGTCCGAGGCTTTTTCTTCTTCGGTGGCGTCCGATTCTGGTAAGGATGACCTACGCGACGTGTTACAGTGAGGGGTGAGAGGGACACTGAACAGGAAAGAAGGGCAGACGGGCGGAAAGGAAAAGGTAAGACAGGACAGGACAGGAAGGCCGGATGGCAGCAACAAAAGCAGCTCCGTAAAAATCAATAATCTGAAGCTAATCTTTCACTATAAATTCTACCAACTGTACACTTCAAAAATAAAAGTGCATAATTTATTAGTTTAAGTTATATAATTTTATTCAGACCCCCCCCCAATCAAACCACTTCTAATAACATCTTTAGGTATCAACAGAACTACAGTTTTACCGGGTAATATATTTAATATTAATGGCTTTATATGAGTGACGGGCTGCAAGCAGAGCGGCTACAGGAGCGCAGAGAGGAAGACTGCAGCATGCAGCGACAACACACACACACACACACACACACACACACATCTTCCCTGCAAAATGACACGGAAGTAATTCACATTTTGCAAAGAGGTAGCTGGTTCTTTTCTTTGAGTTGTTCTATTAAATGAAGCTGAGCTGGATTATTCCAAATGTTCAACGATGAACAATCGAGTTGAAAACTCAGAGAGAACCTGAACAGCGTGTAAGACAGTCAGGACAAGTCCTTCTTTTTCACATCATTCACTGACTGTGCTGCAAACACAAACAGCAGCAGCGACACGTTTCAGTCAAACTTTTTAATCAACAATATCATTGTAAAAATCTTTTAAATGTTCGATCTTTATACCAAGAAATACAACAACTAATACTAATATTACTAATATTAATGATGATAATATAATAATAATAATAATAATAATAATAATAATAATAACAACAATAATAATGACAATACTACTACTACTACTATTACTAATATTAATGATGATAATAAAATAATAACCATAATAATAATAATAACCATAATAATGACAATACTACTACTACTACTACTACTACTACTACTACTACTACTATTACTAATATTAATGATGATAATAAAACAACAACAACAACAATAATTATAATAATTATAATAATTATAATAATTATAATAAATGGCTACCTGTGAATCTGTCTTTGGTGTAGCGTCGGTTGCTCTCCATCCACGGAAAGGTGAGCGCAGTCAGGTTGCTCATGGTCCCGCTCACCGGAGGCATGGAAGAGTTACCGGCACTCAGAGGCCGGTGCGCGGGGACACGGATGACCCCGGCAGGGTTGACGTTAGTACCGTTCATATTCAGGCCCATGCTCATTTGATAAGCACTGCCCAGGGAAGACATTCCGCACGCGCCGCTGGTGCCGTTATATCCGCTGTTACTGCACGTGAAGCCTCCGTTGACGCCGCCGTTCGCGCCGCTGTTGTAGACCGGGTGTCCGTAGTCCGGCTCGTGCATCCTGGCGCCCAGCATGCAGCTTTGCTCCACGTTGCTGAGGATCTGATCGATGCCGAAGCTGATGGGTTCCACTTGCGTGTGCTGTTGCAGGTGCGCCCCCAGTATCCCTATGTGATCCATGGCCTTCGAGCCCCACGCTCCCGCGTGAGGAGCACAGCCGCTGGTACTACTTCCACTCGAGCTCCGGTCGGTCTACTGGGTGAGAGCCCGTGTGTGCGTCTTTCTGTGTGCGTTTGCAGGAGAGCGAGGCTGGAGACACCCCCCCTACACCCACACACACACACACACACACACACACACACACACACACACACACTCCCCTCCCAACGCCAGAGGACACCAGTCAAACTTCCAAATAGACAGCGGGAGACCTGGCCTGTAAGATCAACTGGTTAAATAGGCTACTTATCTCCACGAGACCATATATATATATATATATATATATATATATATATATATATATATATATATATATATATATATATATATATATATATATATAAATATCGATTAATCGCGGCACACATCAATGAGCACACACAGCGCGCAGGACTTCAGGACTTCACGCTGAAACTTTAGTTTTACAGCTTGAATCAAACTGATTGTCTGACGTTAACTCACTGCTGGCAGAACAAATGTTTGACCTTCGCGCCTCTCCGTCACCCCAGTGAGAATATAGTGTAAAAAAAACAAACTCAAACAACCATTTAAATAAATAAATGGCCTGGACCTCCGACATTTGATGTCAAAAATTAACATTTAGCTACGAGACAGGGTCTCATCTCGAAAGCTTACGGATACTGATTGCCATACTCTGCAGTATTTTTGCAGGCAGTTCATTGTGTTGAGCAATGAATGAAACGGTGAGACAGCTCAGTCAGAGCTCACTTATTATTTACAATCTTATTTCACTCTGATCACATTCACAATTTTGATAATTTTCTCGCAGCTGCACGACGCTGCGCTCACTATCTATCTATCTATCTATCTATCTATCTATCTATCTATCTATCTATCTATCTATCTATCTATCTATCTATCTATCTATCTATCTATCTATCTATCTGCTCCTTGTTGTTGTGTCGAGATTATTACTTCATGTTTAGAGTGATGACATGACTCGAGCACACAGAGCTGCACAATTCAAGTTAACACAAACAAATGGGGCGTTATTATTGTACTTATTAAAATTAATAATGATTCCGGAAATGATCAATGACTCTGCGCGGATTTAAATTAGGGCGATATTTATTGTACCATAACAAATGGCTGTGACTTTGTTTAATCGTAGATCATAACAATATTATACGGCGCATTATTATACTCCACACGTGCTGTTTCAAGCCACAAATATTCCAACAACACATCAATTAAATGAAAAATTAAACCTTTCAGCACATTGATTTTCTCTCCTCCTAAAAGCCGCTGGGACTTAATTACTTAACATGGGACAATAAAGTATTAATATTTGATACCTTTGAACAGTTTCTGCTGGCCAGTTGATCGACATCAAAATTTAATGTATGGCAGTGTACCTGCACACTGAAGCGCGGCTCTTCGTTTCACAGTCCAATGATGAACATCAGGGACTGGGAAAGGCCGTGAACCGCAGTAACGGACCGCTGTGAACCGCAAGCACCGAGAACTGACCAAAGAAAGCCCGTTAGAAGATTATCCACCATCCCAAACGACGTTAATATGGAACACTGCACGAAAACATAATTTCTGTTTTACTCATGGAAAAGTCATGCAATGGAAATAATGTAAGAAAATGTGTAAGAAAAACTCCAGAGAAAGACTCCGAGTCATTTCCTTTGAGCTTGAGTGATTTGCAGAGTAAAATAATTTTATTTAATGCAAAATGTGAACGCATGCTGGCGAACACGACCGAGCGTTTTCAACGGAAAGGTTTCCGTTACAGGAAACGGAGAGTGAGAGAGTTAGAGAGGCTGCAACAGGCCTCATATCTCTGACAATAACAGCAGTGACACGTTTCACACCAAACAAACAAACACGTCACTAAAATGGAAAAGAAGCATTGATTTCTCCACAGCTCCACAGGCAGAATATCTGACTCCATAACCTCGTGTCTAAATAAGCTCCTGTTACTCGTGGGTGATCAGGGGCCAAACTGCTTTTATATGCGTGTATGATCACTGCCTCTAATATGCGCAAATATTGTTAAAGGTGGTTTTCTCAGTTAAAAATGATTTGTTCGTCTGGGAGACATAAAACCTCGAACAGCACCCACCTCTCTAATTTCTCGAGGTTATGACAGTCTTCTCACATTCCTGTCTTTGTGTGCGTGTCTTTGTTTTAATCTCTAATTTAGTGTTATGTTTAAAATAAGTAAAGGGGCAAATACTTTTTCACGGGACACTGTCAGGGTCAGAGGTGTTTTCTGTATTTTTCCTCTTCCGGTGGATTGGTGGGCAGATCTCGTCTCGTCCTCGCCCCACAGACCTGCGTGTCATCAGGAGGATGTTCATCCACGATCTCCGCCTGCCCGTCGCTGTCCGTGCGGAGGTGAAGTGGATCACGTCATTGTTCCCTGTGCTCCGTCCCTGGTCTGCTTCAACTAAGGGTCTGCTCACTCCCCTGCCTCGCCTCGTGGATCTCCCGGCTCACGGACCGGACCCTCTCCGAACCCACAGCTGTCCGCTGCTCTTCAGGAACCAGCTTCTTTCGGATGCTCACCTGCCTGCCCACCCTCCGCCGCGTCTGCGTCTGCATCCTCGGACCCCAGCACCCCTCACCCCCGCCCCCGGAAATGCCTCCAGTAAGGCTGTTAAACTCACAACCAGCCCAAACCACAGCCAGCTATTCCTGCTCACACTCATTCTGCCTCTCCCGCTTTACAGCCTTTCTCTGACTGCCAGAGTTAAGCTCAGTGCCAGCTCCGATTCTGCCTTCCTGTTTTGGGCTGCCTTGTTGTAAATAAAGCTCTTAATTATGGTACACACCGTCTGTGTGTGTGTGAGAGTGAGTGTGTGTTTGTCTGCATATTTGTCACACTTACATGTTTCAGATCATCAAACACATTTTAATATTAGACAAAGATAACTCAAATAAATCCTAAATACAATTTTTAAATGATTTCTTTTATTAAGGGAAATCAAACCTTCCTGCCCTGTGAGATAAAATAATTGCACCTTAAAAATAGTGACTGGTTGTATCACACTGGCAGCAAGAACTGCAATTATGCATTTGCAATAACTGGCAATGAGGCCAAACATCTAATGGGATTCACATCTAGACTCTGACCAGGCTACTCCAAATGCCTATTTATTTTAGCCATGCAGAGGTGGAGTATCAGGTGCATTCTGAGTCACTGTCCTGCTACATAACCCACGTGTGCTTGAGCTTCAGGTCATGAACTGATGGGTAGATGTTCTCCTTCAGGATGTTCTGGTAGAGAGCAGAATTCATGGTTCCATCAATGACAGCAGGTGGTCCTGAACAGCACAGCAGCCCCGGACCATCACACTCCCACCTCCATGTCTGACTGTTGGTCTGATGTTCTTTATGAAACCCTGTGTTAGTTTATGCAGATGTGACGGGACTCAGACCTTCCAGAAAGTTCAGCTTCTGTCTCGTCAGTCCACAGAATATTTTCCCAGAAGTCTCGGGGATCATCCAGATGTTTGTTGTCAGATGTGGAGACGAGCCTTTGTGTTCTTGTTGATCAGCAGAGGTTTTCTCCTTGGAGCTCTTCCATGGAGGCCATTTTTGTCTCTTTCTGATTGTTGAATCATGAACTCTGACCTTAGCTGAGCCAACTGCAGTTCTTTAGATGTTGTTCTGGGTTCTTCTGAGACCTCCTGGATGAGTCCTCAGTGAACTTTTAGAGTAATTTTGGTAGCCGGCCGCTCCTGGGAAGGGTCACCTTACCAATTCAATTCAAATTTATTTACATAGCACCAAATCTCAAGCAAACAGTCACCTCAGGGTGATTTACATTGTAGGTAAAGACCCTATAATAATTGCAGAGAGAAAACCCAACAGTCAAAACGACCCTGTATGAGCAAGCGCTTGGTGACAGATAGGAAGGAAAAACTCCCTTTTAACAGGAAGAATACCTCCAGCAGTCATCTACTGTGACTGGTTGGGGCTGAGGGGTGGGAGACAGGGCAAAAGAACCAGTGTTCTAACTGTTCTCCATGTGTGGATCACTCTCACCATGGATCACTGGAGGCTCAAAGCTTTAGAAATGGCTCTGTAACCCTGAACAGCAGGGACTTTGTCTCTCGTCTCTGCTTGAATTTCACTGGATTGTGGCTGATGTGCTGCTTTTGAGACCTCTGAGCCTGCTCCACTTTGTTGACAGCTTCTATTTAAGGGGCTCTTTGATTCAGCAGGTCTAGCTGGTGTGGTTTTTCCTTTGAAAGCTTCATTATGTATTTACTTGGGTTATCTTTGTATAATATCAAAATTTATGTGATGATCTGAAAAATGTATGACAAATATGAGAAAAAATTGGATAAATGTTTTTTCACAGCACTGTGTGAAGCTGGAGGTGGCAGAGCTTTTTGTTGGGAGTGTCCCGGAGACAAAGTTTGAATATGGAGCTGCCAGGCGGGAGGAAAAGAGGAAGACCACAGAGAAAATTCATGGCTGTGATGAAGGAGGACATGCAGAGGGTTGGTGTGACAGAGGAGGATGCTGGGATGAGGTAAGATGGAGGCAGATGATCGGCTGTGGTGACCCCGGAGCAGCCAAAAGAAGAAGACAATTAAAAAAGTGATCCTTACTTAATGTTAGAATTTCACTTCCCAAGCTGGAGCACAATCTTCTTGGGCAGTCTGAACACCACAAACATGTCCAGAGGTCCAGTTCAATGACTCGTATTAGCCGAGGTGAAGCCGAGCAGGCAGCTCACAGCCACAGGCTATTTTGACCTACCTC